>JAGDQP010009134.1:25274-60440 GCA_022664845.1 Lepisma saccharinum
AAAAGGTGCATGACATTTACTTTCACTTCTTGTAATTTCAGAGCTCTCCTAACAGTGGAAAGGAGCTACAAAGCAAAAAGGTGCATTGAGTGTGACGAGGAATTGACGACAAGAGGACTTCAAGGTGTATGGAAACACATGTGGAAGAAGCATAAGGTTGCAAGGTTCACTTGTCCAACGTGTGGTGAGGGTTATCATTACATGGCTTATCTTACAGATCATATGTACTTGCATAAAAGAAAAAGACATTATAGTTGTTTGATATGTGGAAAAGAGTATGTTTCATTGAATGATCTTTATAGCCATAAAAGAGATGTGCACGGAAAGGAAGTTCGTTGTTCTCCACTTGTCCATTCAGAGGAACCAGGGTTGCAGTGCTCTTTGTGCCAGAGGACGTTCAGTGACAAACAAAACTTATATAAACACATCCGGGCACATAAGACTCTGGAGCCCTGTAAAATATGTGGTAAAATGTATACCAAATTCAATATAAGTGAACATATTCGTAGATGTTCATCTGAAAATCGAAAATCCTTCCAATGTGAGGTAAGTGGCGCTCAATGATCAACCATGCATAGATTCACTATTCACATGAAAATGTACACCATGTTTGTATGTTATAATCTGTGGACGTATAATCGCTCATAAGTGCAGCCTAATCCCTCATTTGAAAGTGCATTCGCAAATTGACGTATCGTATTGTGAGAGGAAGTTTGCTCGAATGTGGAATCTTCGGAACCATGTTACATCTTGCGTGCGTCATTTGCAGAGAACATAGTTTTACATTCGTGACATTTACTTCTGTTCTTAATATTTCAGTTGTAATAGATCATTATTTGTGTTTTTCTGGGTGCGATTAATGATTTCAAAGGTTCTCTTAATAATGTGTTAATTGAAATTCTTCAGTGATATTTAACATGGCCATTTCCTTGGTAACAAAACTAAGTTTTTACGCGCACATTTGAGCAATACGTAGGAATGATTTGTCCGATTACAAATGCCACATGCTGATGTAGGGAAATACCTTAAGGCAACTCTATTAATTTTAGAGTTATATGATGTTTGCAGCGATCGAAGATAAATGACCAATAATAATATTTTTTTTTTTTAAGAAATGGAAGGGAAGAACTAATACTCAGTAGGGTTGTGTAATATCGTTGATATTTTGTGACGCGATTTTATTGCTACCTAGCACAGCTTGGAGTACACCACGTCTTCTGGCCTGACGTCTAAATAACCTTGTCAGTAAAGAGGGAAATTTAGAAGAAAAAATTATCGTTTTGTACAATATCTGGTTGATTTTCTCACATATAATTTGTTTGACGACGGGCCAAAGGAAATAACCAGCTCAATTTCTTTAGCGCTCGGAAAGCTATCTTGGTTAGTGTTTTTTTCCTCAATTTCATATTTATTTATATTACTCAGCTCTACAGGCTTCTACGGCCTAAGTTCGTCACAAGTTGAACGGCTGATATTCCTCGGCAAGCATTCGAGAATTACCTTCGAAAACAGGAGATGTAAGGGCCTATATTCGAGGTACAGTTCCGGCATTCCTGTCGTGGGACTTACGAGGCATAGTAACAACACTGCGTATGTGTGTTTATTTGTTTGTTTATTTTTAAAGATACTGGAGGCCTTAGGAATATTAAGTCTACATCTAATAAAGAATGTCAAAATCTCAGATAATTCACTTGATATATACATGTACAAGTATTATAGGCGCCGCATTCCAAAATTTGATTGTTGGTTGTAATTTGTCCAGTATCTTTAAAAGTATGAAAAGCGTGCACATACACGCGCGCGCATTGTTGATACTGAGGCCTCTGAAGGAAACTGAATCACATTAGGATTGGTATCTTTCATCAAGGCGGAGAACAATTTTTTTCCTGTTAATGTTCTAGAGATTTTAATTTCGGGACGGATTGAATGCTTCAGTTGCTCTGAACTTCGTACATTTGGATTGTGGATTTTCCTTCTAGTTGAAATTTCATCCTTAGTGGCGTTTATAGCATATAGAAAAGAAAGCCGTCTCTTTAGATACCTTAATGTATCCAAGAGAGAAGGTTGGGAATATTACCGGGTCTGACGTTTATTCAGGGCTAACTTTCACATATTGTGACTTAGCGAAACTACGGAAATTCTCGGTCAAATGGTCAGTCATAGAATCTGCACCTATGTTCTCTCGATTACAAGGTTAGCACACTCCCCAAAGTTTATTACTTTTAAAAGTTTTTTTTATTGAGGTTGTAAATATATATGTATATATATATATATTGTTTTACTTACATTGTTAGATTACACTGATTTGTAACAAATTGTTAGTTACATGCTTGTTTGCTTAAAAAGTAGTACCACTAACTTCTTTTTAAACTTGTTGGTTGTTAGGTTAATAGGAAACAAATATTGGTATCAAAAAGGAAACCAAAGCTTGTCTCACTTTCGATAAAAAGATACTGAACGTTATAATTGCTAAGCTATGTAAAGATTTTAATTCTAGTAATGTGTTTTGTGTGTCATAAAGATTCAGGTTTTGAAGTACTAATTTTGATATTAGGACATGCTCTTAAAGTCTTGGAAGAATGTTAGATTTTTGTACGGAAAAATGTTACAACAGAACTAGCATAATGCCATCTTCCCAGGTTAAAGTGTATCTTTGTGTCACGGGGTAACATCAGGGTGTCTACACGTCATGAAAATCATAAAAAAGTTAATGAAATTGAGTCATCGGTCATGAATGTACGAAAAGGCCATGAATTTGAGTTTTAAGTCATGAATTCAGTGAGGTATCTTATCATTTTAGCTATTTTTAATAATACGTTGGCCACTTTCCCAAAGGTGCAGAAAAAATATTCATTTGAAGCATGTTTACATTGTAAACTTTCAATGTTAGAGCAGGATGTGTTAAGAAATATCTCGCGATTTCGGCTGTGGCAATCTAGAGTTCCCTAGCTCGTCCCAAGAATTCTTCAACGTTTTTTTGTTGCATGCAAAAGGAATGAACTTGGTTCTCTGAATTCTGCAGACACCCTGAACATGGAGAAACCAACTGATAATGATATCCTTTATGGTATCAAACTAGAGCATTTGTCATGCCTGGTAGTTCGGCAAAAGTGCGGCGATGAACGCATCACACGTCGCTGATTTACGGAAACAGTCGTAGACACTGCAACTGGAAAATCAGTGCCGTGTTTATTCATCTTAGCTGTTTTTGATGAGCTTCTCAAGAATATCATAGGAACTGGCAC
Organism: Lepisma saccharinum; assembly: GCA_022664845.1. NCBI lineage: Eukaryota > Metazoa > Arthropoda > Insecta > Zygentoma > Lepismatidae > Lepisma > Lepisma saccharinum. Next base: position 28,520 of record JAGDQP010009134.1, read on the forward strand.
CCGGACATATTACTCTCATAGTAGCTGACAAGATTGGTATTCATCATGCAGCTGCTGATCGTTTTCCGCAGCTCAGCAAAAGGTGAAGAAGGGTACCGCATGAGTTGATGGCAGCTGACAAGGCGCCCTTTTTGAATTGTGGAGTACTCTTGGGTGTCAGGAATAAGTGGAAGGAAGTTGTGTGTTTTCACCTGTACTAGAAATTACTTTGTTACTAGAATCAAAGAGGAGCTGCTCAGTGATTGTATAGCGATGAGCCAGCAGTGCGCTGTTCAAAGCCAGGCATACGCACATGAAAGGCATTGCTTATTATATAGTGGTCTGCAGCAGACGTTATTCAACTTTTTCCTCCCTTTAGGCCAGACCCTCAACGCATACCGTTACTATTCTAAACTGCAGGATATGAACCAAGATCACGTCGTAAATAAGTTGCATCTTCCGGACCAGTTTCTAATAGACAAGAGATTCAGCTAACGTCACTTTATTGTCATGCAATAAATTAATTCTTGGCGTCACAATTATGGGACTTTCCCCATCCTGGAATCCAAGCTTTAATAAATCAATGGCATGTGTTATTAAATCTAAAGGAGCACCAATTTTACTAGGAAACGCAATGATATTACGATTTTTGTAATCGTAGATGCATATTAAGACATTTTTTCACTCCCAATACTTGCATATTGGTATCTTCTATTTATGAGTCGTTTTATGGAAATAATTGTGGGTTATTTCGAAAGTCATTTACTGCATAATTAATATTTTTTTTTCTTGCAGCTATCGAGCAAAAAGGATGTACAATTAGAATCCTGCGTATCCAATGGTCAGCAGAACTCCCAGACAGCAGAATCAGTAGACGAGTTGGGACTTCAACTGTTCGAAGCTTTATTATCCATGAAACCGGAATCTTCGGAAGTAGCTGAAAATGCAAATGATCAACAGCTTACCCATGAAGCTGCTGCGCCCTGTACGAGAGAAGCTAATGCAACTTCTCGACAAGTAGATTTAATTGATCCTGATCATACGAAGAAGAATACAAGTTATTTATATATAATCTGTAACATTGGTAACTCTTCAAATATTGAGAATCCGAACAGAGACATATCGTGTAGCATTCAAGAAGGTAGTAATGGATTCTCTATTAATGAACCAGAAGAAAATATTCAGGAAAAACCTGATGAATCCAGCGCTCTGCAATATGAATCCAAGAAGTAAGTGCGAGGTTTTATTTACTAGTACTTCTATTACATCTCTGTAGATTATCCACTTTATAAATTGAGCAGAACGTCGAAATTAGCGATGGGTTTCGCGAATAGGTAGTAACACCTTAAATAATAAATACCTTGTATTTTTTATTTTTTTTCTGTCCTAGATTTCTCAAGAAAAATTCAAGTCTTCCAATGAAAGCAATTGCATTTGTATGTACCGTAAAACGGGACTACTTGGAAACTGTTTGTTATTTGTGTGCACCACTTAAGTTTCGTTAGATGTTTTAAAATCCTTTTGCAATTTTTAGTGTTCCACGTACATTGTAGCATTCATTTCTGTAAATATACACATGATTATTTACTGTAGCAGGAACAAAATCAAATCTAGGCGGTTTCAAAGGAACCCCCAAAATGGGGAAATTTGGAAATTGAACGTATTTTCCCTACTTATGGGTTGTCACAACAGGGGGGTCACTTGGGAGCTTTTACTGAAATGTTGAGGTTGTTTTTGCAGAGATAGATATGCAACATGATAGAGTAGAACACAGAAATGCAAAATAAGGTAACGCATTATTAGGAAAACTTCTGATATACAAGGTTTTGTAAAATTATACAAACGACCTCTTTGGTAACACACTAGAAAAAAACTTAAAAGCTGTAACATGAAAACTGACAAAAGTCTGTCGTCAGAAACTGCCTATGTTACTGTGCGGTGAAAATATGTCAAAATAGTAGTTTCGACTTACTTTACATATTAATAATACTTAAACAGTTTTAATTTTTACTTTAAGTTGGGCACATACAACTCTTCCTTGATTCCAAATTTCAGATTTTTTTCACGAGTACCCATCTGTGATATTTAAGCCCGAAATCTTGTATTATTCCGCGAAGGACCATGTTCGAATCCTCGTAGAAGAGGAGGGGTGTGATTAAACGCCATGATATTTTGTATACAAACACTCAGGATTACAAAATATTTATTACTGCCTTATTAACCACCACCACAAAAAAATATCCATTTGCGTACAATTCATTGCTCATTTTCAGGCATATTTTTAGATTAAATGTATTCACTTTGAGATAACTTTCTTCCATATCTTTAAAACACACTTCAAGAGATACACAAGAGTTTTTGATTCACCTCTCTAGTTGTTCTGGTTCTTGAAATATTCAAGTTTCCGATACATAGCTGCGCGATAAAAAGACGCCACCCACCAGATTGATGGATCACAGATGCAAAAAATCGAGAATTTGATATGAATAATCATTCGATACTTAACTCTCGCACTACCAAGTTATTTTTTGAAACACGGATTACGAACGGCGAGGTACTTCGTGCCCAACTTCCAAAATTAAATTAAATACATGTCGCAAAATAAACACAAACTATGTCTTTTTAACCAAGACAACGTATTGACTTAGTGATTTCGAACAAAATACAAGCAGTTATAGCGCGGTATAATCAATAATCAAGAGATACATTTTGTTAAGGTGGGTTCAAAATAGACAACTTGGTACCCCGTGTTACAAATTATACGATGGTAATTGCGAGAGTTTTTAAAATTGAATGGCAATACTAACTGCTGCGCCTGAAGTAGCTGTATGACACGCCTCAGTATGTAATTGGTGCTGATGCATCCAACGGTACGGTAACAATTGGAATAACATTTATGAAATGGGTTGGCTATACTGACAACTGCGGCGCCAGATATACATCTATGGCCTGTCAGAGTACTCAGTGCACATATGTACAAAATTTGGGTGTAAATTCATACGGATAGGTCCAACGGTATGGAAATAATTTGAGAAATTGAGTTTAAAATAAGTTGCTAACACTGACATCTGTGGGCATAAGTCTAACCGCGAAGTTCCGAAAAGAGGGGAAGCAAGTACTTAAAATACTGCCATCTGGAAGCGAGACATCGAAATTTTATTCACGTCTCCTACCAACGAGGGGCATACTTTGTGCCCACCACCTGTAACGTACTGTCTCATGCAGTTGGCACCACGTGTTGTCTTCATTTAAAATGTATGGAGAAGCTGGAAATTAATAGTTATTCTCTCGACAGCATACAAATAGGTTAACATCAGTAAAAACAAACTTACCCTGTAAATTCCTGCCAGAGATCCTTCTTAAACACTTCAGAGAAAGAAAAGCAGCAAATACTGAAGGGATTACTATAATTTCGCTAGTTGGCGATACCTTCGTATCGATTACAATGTTACTTTGAAAAATCTTGAATGTAGGTGTTTTATGTTGCAATTAACAATTTTATTTGGCCAAAAATGTGCTGATAAATATGTGCGTTTTAAACAATAGAATTTAAATATTTGAACTTCCTTTCACACGTAGTGGCCACACACAAACCGACTATCATGCGAGGTCAATTCTTCGCACAATTTTCATTCCCATTTCATATTTATAATTATACATCAAATCCTTCCGAAACAATTCTAATTGGAGATATTTTGATTCCTTATAAAATAGTATTTTTTTTAATTATACTGAAAGAATATACAAACCAGATCGTACACTCCATACAAAATACTTGTAGACACAATCTACAACTTTTTCCTTCTATTTCAACAATTATCTGATACATTACACACTGTTCAAACACATAGTACAGTAATTCAATCGCAAGAAATAAATAAAATGATGTATTTCCTTACCGATTCGAATGCACAATAGCTTCTTCTTCTTGAAGAAAGGAGCCAACCAGAATTCAAATTTCTCGACCAATAGAAACATTGGATTTTTCCATGTGACAACTATGACAATATCGTATTTAATATTTCCACTTTTGGCGTATTCAATATCAAGACAGAGTAAATAAATAATTCATAACAGCAATCATCTCTCATTATCCGCACAGTACACACAGAAATAGAGGAAACTTGCGAGAGACCGCAACGTTCAAAATGCACCATCTTAACGCCCATGCTTTAGCTAAACATACAAAACAGTTTGTTTTTGTTTAGATTTTTAAATAACGATGAACAGAATAATTACACAAACATGATATGGTGGGCACAAAATACCCACTGGTAGGGTAAGGATATAAAGGTTAAAAGAGAAAGCCACTACTTTAATTCTTTTTTCGTGACATTTTTTTTTAAATCGCAGGCTTTTTCTCTCTTTCTTTCTTTCTTTCATATTCTAAATTTATTATCACATGAGTTATTCTGAGAACTTTCCCCACCAGCTACTGCTGTCTAACTGGTACGTAACTGCATTCTTAGCAGCTCACTATTTGATCTTGTTACATCATCATAAATTAACCATTTCTTACTTTTGTAGCGGGCACGCGGCCTATGCCCCCGTTAACTCCCCGAAATTTTTCAAACTTATTGCTGAAGCATGGCTGTACGTTGGATAAGGTGAACGATTATAGTTATTAATTTTAGGTGTTTTTCTATATCAGGAGTTAAATAAATCTTCAGATGAAAGTGACTTTGAACTAGGGCTGGGAATAGAGAATCACGGAACGTAATTTACACAGTGAAGTGGTAAATTGGTCCAGAGGAGGAGCCAAAACGTTCTTAAATAAGATTGGAAGCCCCAGGTTTGTCATAGTAAGGTCGTTCTCCTCATCTTAGCGGCGGTGAGTACAGATTTTGATATTCAAGTACGACAGCCATGCCTAACTCCGAACTCCACGCCATAACTGGCACCCGAACAGGGACGTTAACGTACAAAAATAAAATAAAATACTCTTTAAAGTTGTTCGGTAGGTATCGAACAAGAACTTTGACATTCATAAGAAGCATTGGGAGATTGAATACGTTGACGTTCACAGAGTTTTGTGTGATGAAAGTACATCGTAGTAGAGAGGGGGGGTCATGACCGGAAGACGCAGTGATATTCGCAACTCAAAACGTACCAGGTTCTCAATGGAAAAGACAGACGAACCTGTGAAGACCAAATGCTGTTCCAACCCCGAGGTAGATGATAGGTTGATCCAATGTGTGGAATGCGATGAATGGTACCTCACCGTATGCATGACTGTCTCGGAAGAAGCATGGGCGAGACAACGCCAGATACGTGAAGAGGAGACCAATGCTGAAGGATTGTGGATGTGTACTTGGTGGCAAAAGGAACCAGTTGTGACGATACAAGGTGATGTAGCGTCGGGAAGTAAGCCTAAGACAGTAGAGGATCCCTCCCTGACGATTGTTGCGATGTTCAAGAAAATGTCAGAACAAATGAGTGACATGAAATTGGACTTGGAGGAACAAATGAAGGACATGAAATTGGGCATGGAAGGACATATGAAGGAGCAAAAGGAATTAGGCAATGTGAAAAGTAAAATAAAAAACAAATGAAAGAGGTGAAATTACAACTGTGAAGGGAAAATTGGAAGAACAGTTAATTAGCCTAAACAATAATATTAAGAAGGAACTGGAAGAAGTCAAGAGTAAAACTCAGAAGTTGCGGAGTGAGGTAGACAAAGCTATTGAACAAGTTAAAGAGGAAACTCTATCACATGTAGATTCGTTATCACTTAAGTTAGAAAAAGTGGCAGATGCGTGTCATGCTAACCGCACTAGCTTAAAAGGAAAGCACAGGGATAAGTGACAGTGAGAAAAAGTGTTACAGACTACGGCTTGTCTGGTGCAAATGACATTAGATAGTGTAAACGAGAGAAGCGCTGAGAAAATTGACAGAGTAAGTGAGAAATCGGACAGGGCAAGAGAGTTGTGTGAAACGAACCATATGCTTGTAGACGAACGAATGGGTCGAGTTGTTCGGAGTGTTTGTGAGAATACGGAGCACATTTCAGAAATAAATGCAAAGACTAACATTACTGTGAGCAGGGTTAATACTCTAGAAAAGGAAGTAAACATTACCCGAGCAAGTGTAACTCTAGGAAACCAATCATGGGGATCGGATGATAGTGGTGGAGCAAGATTCCCGGGTAGTGGAGATAACAGAAGAACCTGCTTAACACGTAGGAGAGTGAGTTACAAGGACATTCCAAGATTTACTTCCTCGGAAAGCGGTTAGTCAGAAGCGGAAGTTCCCAGTCGCAGGAAACATAAGCATAGAAATACTTGCAAGTGCAAAAGGAGTGACTCCGAACTATCAAGTGGAAGGAGGGAGAGAGGGCCACGGCGGATAGTAACTCGGAGGAGTAAATCGAGAAACGAGGAGAGAGATGTTGACAGGTAACAGAAGTGGATGGACTCTGAAATTATCTGATTTGAAGGCGTTCACTATGTTTTCAGCGGAAAAATCCCAGCTGACTGCCGAGATTGTTGGGAGTACCAGAGTCTGAACTTTTACGGGTGATCCCATTTGTATTACGTTGTTCTGCTCTCTTTTGGTTCCAGTCCAATAGATTAAAGAATTACAGGGACTTTAAGACATCGTTTTTAGAATATTATCAATCCGAAAGGATGGTGTGTGCAAAACTTACGAGGTTGCAAACGATGCCAGTTAACCCAAAGTCATACAATAGTGTCGAAGGCTTTGTGGTTGAAATGTATACACAAATTAGAGACTTAGATGAAGTATTTCTGAGTCGGAGTTATGCAGTTGTATTACATTGCCAATTATGTACCAAAGGCATCTTTCCACAGCTAGAATTGGAGACAACCCATGCTGTTAGGAAGGGATTTCCTTTCTGCTTGTCGCGTTGTCCTTGACTTTGGAGAAGAAACGGCAGCTTGAAGGAGGAGGCTGAGGAGTGTCGCTTGCAACGATGGAGGAACCCCAGAATGTTTTCGAAGTCGGAAATGTTGATGTTATGGGATAACGCTAATCTTGGCTCTTCACGTGAATGTAATTGGGGAAATGAGATACTTAAAAAGGATGATCCAACGGCGCTACTATCTCAATGCAACCACGCTGAAACTGATAGTGTGGATGATAAACGTAAAAGAACTGAAAAAATTGGGACAGATATGGTTCGGAAGGCTACCAATGGCATCGACATGGTGCCGAAACCCGGGACTTCTTAGTATTGAAACCTTAAAAGTCGTATGCAACGGTCCGAAGGGTTCTGGCAGGTTTCGCGTCGCCAAATGTAGCGGGCACACGGCCTATTCCCCCGTTAACCCCCCGAAATTTTTCAAACTTATTGCTGAAGCATGACTACGTCGCATAGGATGAACGATTATAGTTATTAATTTTAGGCATTTTTCTATATCGGGAGTTAGATAAATCTTCAGATGAAAGTGTGTTGCTTTGAAATACGGCTGGGAGTAGAGAATCGCGGAACGTAATTTACACAGTGAAGTGGTAAATTGGTCCAGAAGAGGAGCCAAATCATTCTTAAATAAGATTGGAAGCCCCAGGTTTGCCATAGTAAGGAAATTTTCCACATCTCAGCGGCGGTGAGTACAGATTTTGATATTCAAGTAATGCTTAGGAAGCAGTCACCATTCTGTATGCCGGAAGACGTAACTTATGTTAGCAGTAGCAGCAAGTAATTTCATAAGATACCGTAGTTGTAAACGCTAGTGAAGGCTACCATACTTGCACAGAGCAGATAAATACTGCACATTACGTTAGTGTCAATGTATTTTAAAGTAATTTTACTACAACGAAAAGTAATTGAAGAAGGCGTGAAGATTGTTATTGTTACATTTTGTGTGAAGAATATTATTGCTGATAGAAGTAATTTATCGCTACTTTAACAAGCGTAAAAAAGACTGACTAAAGCAACCTTTAGTTTCAGCGGAGTTATTGGCATTAGGATAAAATCAATGCTACTTCCAGGGATTTCACATGTAGGGGAGATATTTCGAAGAAGCCGTGTATGGTCGAATTTAGAAGTTATTGGCGTGTAAAAGTTGGATAAACGTTTCTTGCGACTCATAGACGTACTGCTGAATAATTTTTCGGTGGAATTGATGCAAATTGACTGCGTGAATTTTCTTCTCATTAAACACACTGGAGAGAAAGTACTGTATCAGCGAATAGTGTAATCATTTGATAGTACAGTATTCTGATACATAAAAATACTTATATTTTGTGTGAAGTATTAAAATCTTTGTTATTAATGCTTGTAGCGTTCGTGGAATAAGTGACGTGTTTTGATTTATGAAAAGACAATAACACTACTTATTTAATTATTGATAATCGTTAATGAAATAACCATAAATAAGTTTTTAAGCTACGTAAACATATTTTGCGGTACAGAACTAGTATGTTCAGCAGTAAGGGTGACAGTATTAAGCATTTTTGTTTGTTGTACTGGATATTCCGTAGTACATGAGATTTTAAGTAAATAACGTATCATACGATTGTGAAACGCTTAACATATCGCAATAGCGTATTAATAGATAAAATATACGTTATATTATTTGCTAGTAGCATTGAAAGTCTCTTCAAGTTGACCCGACACGGGTTGATAGACGCGGTTTCCGTTACATTTGAAACATTTCTCGGTATTCGATCACGTTTGCTTCTAGTATAAAATACGATAATTTGCAACTTACGTACGCGGCGGCCATGTAAGAATATTTCTGGCTTAAATTGTACCATACTACGTGGATATCGAAGGCTACCAACGGAGCGCTCCATCACTGTTATTGACGTGTCTGTGGCCACAAAAGAATTTACTGACGGTCGTATCAAGGTAAGAGAATCTATGTTAAGGTATAGTTTAGTACGTCATGTTACTTGAAGATATCTTACTCAAACGAATTTGCTAATAATTGAGGAAAGCGGAATATATATGCTTGAAACATTTTTATGTATTCACATTTTTGTATAAGTAACTATGAATTGCCACGAGGCATCAAGTAAGTATTATAGTTGTTCAGAATATAATCAGTTAAAGTTGTGGTGAGAACTGTTATCCGTGCGTTTATATTATTTGATCAGTAGTGAAGAATATTGTTATTTACTCCTGTTTGATATTTTTTGTGTGTTACGAAAGATATCGCTATAATCCATAATATCACGCAGAAACTGTTAATTTAGTTTAATCTACATCGTATTTAATTGTCAATGCGTTCATTCATAGTACTCAGACGATAATTTCGGAATAATAATAATAATACAAAAGCTTTGTACCTTATTCCTGTGTTGGATACTCAAAATAAAACAACATAAAGGTTTATAAAATATATTTCATTGACTTTCGAGGTGTATATGTACATAAGTAACAATTACTCTTATGTTATTAACCATTTACATTAGTGGTATTTCATTTTGATATTTTCTGTGTGTCTTGCGTAAGTTGCTCTTCATCAGTGATCATAGGATTGGGAGGGGAAAGAACCTTTGAATTGTTTATTGAATTGCCATTTCAACTTCAGTACCTTACTGGCATAACAGTTACGTGCCTCTCGAAAGACGATCACCACGCCTAACTCCGAACTCTGCACGCCATACTTTGTGATTTGTTATTTTACAAAGAGACCTGCAGCTCAAAGGGTTTTGGAACAATGGAGTGTGCTCTAACCTGATATTTTCTTAAGTTTTTACCTTTTCACTCTTCGTTGTCAGCCAAGTCTTGGGGAATAGTGGAACTTATCAAGCAACCCGAGATAAAAGCACAACCAATTCTGGTTAGTGATAGTGCTAAGATCTTCTCTTTTGTTGGTTTCTTTTTCAAACAGAAGGACGTATGATCCACTTATTATATGATCATGAAAGGGAGCTTCTGATCAAGATGAGGAATAAGGTTTACAACCCAGACCGTTGTACGCAACTTTTCTGTTCCCGATGAAATTTTTTTTCCTGTTGGGAAACTTCCTTGCAGTGAAGCCCTCACCAAAGACCTTATAAAGGTGAAAGGAAAAAAAATGCTCTCTCTTGCCGTCACGGAATGCTGTGGGGTCACTTTACTGAAACTGCCAAGTATCTATCTGCAAGTTTGAAGGTGAATCGGGTTTGTCAGGACAATGTTTTGCTTAATTCAAGGTGTCTACAAGCAGGAAGTTTCAAGAATTCTTTATCTGAATCCCAGATAATAGCGCCGGCCGGGTGGCCGAGCGGTCTGCGGCGGTAGGCCATCGGCTCGAAGGTCCCGGAGTCCCGGCAGGGGCATGGGTATGGATTTTAACACTTAACAGCTAAAGGCGAATCGTGACAAGCCGAAGTCCAAAATTACTAGACTGTCCCATATAAAAATAAAGTTTACCAAAGTTTACCCAGATAATAGCTTTGAATAAATCAAAGCCTTATCCCAGATAATGTTACTTCTTTTAGACGAGTGGAAACTGTTGAAATTTGAGTTCTAAACATCTGATGAGAGAGAATATGCCCATATAGTCATATGTTAACCCTCCAACAATCTAAAGAATCCTGTAGTAACTAATGTTGTGAAAGCCATACTTTGTTTTACGGCAGTGCATCTGTCGAAAGAGGATTTTTAGTCTTACGTAAAGTCAGGTTTTAACAAGGTTGCTGTGAATGTTCGAGGTTTTAATGCACGGTTGAATATTTTGTCTGGCATGAAAAGGTATAAATGAACCTATTACCAATGAACTTCTACTGCTGGCTAGAAATACCAACCAGTTACAAAAAACAAAAAGGATATTTTAAAAGAAAAAAAAAACAGAGTAACAAGCATTGGAAGAAAAAGTGAAGCAGTTAGTTGCTGACTTGAATGAGTTGTCGAAAAACTTGCTACAGGAAAATAAAGAAAAAGGAAAACCAGGAAAAGCTGCAGATGAACTGCTTCAAGAAGCCACAAAGCATCTTGCAGAAGAAACAACGTGGAAAGACTATTGAAGAAGTCAGTTTGCCTCAGGGAATGTTGGCTGGAGCAGTTGGAAAAGATATTAAAAATCAAACAAATAGAATCTCATCGTATTTTAATAAATTACCTCCCGATGACTAGTGAACAAGATTTGATTCATGGGAGCTTACTCATTAGAAAAATAAAACAAAATGTTTATTTTCAGTCATGAAATGACAATAATTATATTTAGATATTATTTGTAATTAAGTTTTGCGTCATTTTACGTGTTAACTTTTAAAAAACCTGACAAATGACATCAATGATAAAAACAGCTCGGAGTAACATGAATTTTTTTTTCATATAAGTTGATATGATGTAACCGAAAGACTGCAATAAAAATAAAGATTTTATATTTTTCAGGTCAAGAGTGAATAATTATTATTTTTTTTTTTAATTATGTATTTTTTCTTTCTCAAATAATCTCTCAACTGCCATATTTGGTGAGGATTTTTCTTTTCTTAGGTATATTTTATTTCTGCTCTAGAACGTATTTGCTGTTTTAACTTTCGCACTTTTAAAACCATTTGTCATGGCCCCTTTCCATTTTAAAATTTTAGTCTAGTTCCTTTCTGCTTTTCAAAATGTCTCTTAAAGGGGTGAAAACGTCTAATTCATTCTTAAAATATCCGTTTTATATGCCAGTGTTTCTCAGATGCTTTTTGCTAACACTGTGCACCGCATACGATCAAGATCCACGAGGTTCACTAGTATCTTCTCACTCATAATACATAATTACATTCTGATACTCGGTTTCCTGTATTGCAATGAAAGACAATTTTATATGAAAAGTTTAATATTTTGAAGATAATGATAAAATGTTGTTAATACAATTTGAGTTAAGACAAAAGTTGATAACACATGAACGAAATTTTGCAACATTTACAATTTCCTTGCTAACAAGGAGGGTTACCGAAGTGTCACACTCGGATTTGTTTGAAACCTCTGCCGTGGGTAAAGGAATGAAATTTAAGAGACGTATTTTTTTGATATCGTCAGAAGTTAGGGTTAAGGGGGAAAACACCCACTTAAAAGTGAAATATCTGCAAATTTTACATTTTAGCAAGGCCGTAACTACAAGTGTAAACCTTACATGTATTTGAATTTCATACACTAGAATAAGGAAGGAAATTTAGGAGATGCGTATTTTTTTTATTTTGCTGGACGTAAACTCCAAGGGGGTAAATCCTCCCCTGAAATAAAAATATCATCCAATTTCACACGTTTTAGTAAGGCCATAACTACAAACTCACACTTCACACCTGCTTGGGAGTTTCTACACTGGACAAAGGAAGAAAATTAGTAGATACGTATTTTTTATATTGCCTGAAGTTAGTGGTAAACAGGAAAAACACCCCTTAAACGTGAATTATCGGCAAATTCTACATGATTTAGCAAGGCCATAACTAGAAACGCACACCTCGCGTTTACTTGAAATCTATGCACAGAATAAAGGAAGAAGAAAATAGTTAATACATATTTTTTATATAGTGGTGGAAGTTATAGGAAGCGTAAGTATGCAGTATTATTAAATTTGTCACTTACCAATAACAAGTTTCCTTCCCCAACGGTTTCATTACGCATGGTGCAAAACCGGTATTATAGACTATTGGCCAAATTTCGATATATCTTTTGATTACTGTTTCAACAAGCATGCGCTCCAACATGTCAAGTCTGTGGCCATTTGCAATGGTAAGGGTGCCAGGTGCAAGAAATGGATCATGCTAGCAACATTTCTTAAAAGACTAGCACTACCGTGAAACCTTCATTGACATCAAAATGTTGATAGGGACAATGGTTGTACAAGCATGTAAGGTTGACTGTTGGTTTGACTTGAAAAAGCCTGAAGTAATTAGGCGAAACGTCGTCGTCAATACATTTTTTTGTTGCTATATATTTGTAGTTTTCATAATGCCCATAATACGTGACGCTAAATTCTATGCTTTAGTAAACAATAGGGGAAAGTTTGAAGAGTTAGGAAAGGAATTGTACTTACGCAAAGATCACGTGCACAAGGTTTTTTTTGGTGTTGACGTCCGCCATTTTGTTTTTCTATCTCCTCAAATTGTGCACGTGTGTTAAGTGAAGTTTTTTCTTCTGTACAACTGAGGATCGCTGATACCGAAAATTTTAAGTGACTTTATAGTGTATAATTGTGCACGTGATCTTCGTCGAGTACAATTCCTTTCCTCTCTCTTCAAATAATAATAATAAATAATAAATCACAGCCATATTCAATCCACTAGTGGATGAGGCCTCTCCCCGAAGGGAGGAGTTGGTCTACTGCTCCCACGCTGACCAGACGGGTTGGGAGAGGAGAGCCGAAGCTCTCACTGTGATCGCTACCTCTTTATTCAGGTAACTCCCCAATTGGCCTCACGACGCTGGGTGGACGCCGCACAGGCAACACCATCTGGAGTACTGGAACGGTCACCCGTCCAAGCACTGACCAGACCCAGAGCTGCTTGACTTCGGTGATCTTACGGGAACCGGTAGACCAGCTCGGCTAGGGCGTTGCCCTCTCTTCAAATATCACCTATTATATAAATCCCAAGAGTACATGCCACACCTCAAATGTAATAATATACATCCAAACCTGCAAGTTCTGTGATGCCTTTTATGAGGGGGGAAACAGATGGTGCTCTTAACATTCGCATTACCAACCATCGTCACTTCTGCACTATCAACAAAGCGGATGTCGTAATCTTCTTACACACTGAGGCTCTCAACAACAATTTCGATATATCTTTTCTGGTTGCCATAATTCACATTTTACCCCCGTACGACCAGCACCTCAGCACACCGTCTGTGGGAGGGCGCCTTTATTCATTGTTTAAGCGCGAAAATGAGTCCTGGCCTTAACCTTCAATAACTCTAAACCACCCGTTTGTTCTGCATTTTCAACCCTTTTCCTTCCACAATTCCATCCGGAACTTACATGCTGTACAATTGTCAGTTGTTCCAAGCTCCGAAAATCCACGCGCTATATATCAGTTAACTCTTCTCCAAACTTGATGCGTCGTCTGCTACGTGTCGCCTCTGTCGTCTTAGTCTTTTGTTCAGTCCGTATGTGTTCGTCTTTTCTTCTACAAGCAAGATTACGGGCGAAATACACTGAAATATCGTGAGAAACTGTGAATGTTATTGTTGTGTGCCTGTTTGTTTTCCTATGGAACAAGTAAGCTGTAAAACAATCCCTTACTTATTATCATAAGTTTAGCTCGGCCGAGCTTACGCTTGACTCACTTGTCCGCGCCCGCCAATCGGCCCGTGGCTTTCCCATGACTTAGCGCCTCACGGTTTATTGCTGAAAATATTTTGTATTTCTTATCATGATTTTTTCTTATACTAACAAAAACTTGGCTCTTTAATACGTCCGACTTGCCCTGGTGTTCAAATATATGAATTAAATGTAAAATTAGAACTTAACGTGTGCCCTAAAGTTACCGGAGAACCAAGTGTCGCTTGGCGGACGGAGAAAGGTGAATCAACCGCGAGCTCGAGCCGATAAACGCTGCGTTGCGTTGCCAAACGTATTCCCTATATATATATAATAGGTGATATTTGCTGAGACATCTTGCAAATTAACTACTGAACCTAAGCGGACCACACTGTGAGGAAAACTTATGTAAGTAGTACAAATAATAATAAAGAGCACATGAAACATGGATGATCTTTACTTGAATTAAATACGAAGTCATTTGACAAGTTCGCGGCGTAACCTAGGCGGCAGTAGATCAAATAATTTCTGGCATACGTAATAGAACATTTATGTTCTAAACAACAACAGAGTTTCCGTTAGATCGCTAAACTTTTTGTTGTGAGCAACTTAATGAGAAAAAAAAATGCACGCATTTTAAAATAATTTCAACTTGGTATTGTGATGTCAGAAAAGGCTTAACGCCAACAAGAATGTTTATTTAGTTAAAAATTTGTTGGACGAGGTGCACCTTATGCAGGAGTGAAGAAGTGGCCTACACGCGTTAGCTGGTCGTACAAGATGTGAAAATGACCAACGTAGTAGATATTCGAAACAACAGCAAAAGGAAATCATCAACCAAACGAGCAATATTGTTCTATAGCGTTATCGAGTGAAAGTATCTGAAATCACAAAGGTTGTGGGCGTCTCAGATAAAGGCGCATGTCTCAAAATAGCTTCTGCGTTTATTAACTATCATTTTCAGAATTACCCGGGTGTAAATTTCGCAAGGTAAAAAAAAGTTAAAACTATCCCCTGGGGGATGTGGAGGTAGCGCTCCACATTTTCTTGACCTACGGTACGAAGTGAGGTGGGATGGTCAGTCCCACGCTCGACCGCCTGACTTTCCCAAGGTGCCCACGAATACCAAGGACACTCAGGTACTTAATTTGATAGGAGGCTGAGTGCACCTCAGAGCGCCAGGTATGGGAACACTGTGAGAAAAGTGTCCTGGCCGGGATTTAAACCCGAGCCGCCCGATTCGTAGTCAGACGCGCTACCGTCTGAGCCACGGCGATTCATAAATTTCGCGAGAGGAGTTGAAACTTTTTTTGCATGTTTTTATCCCTTAATTTGTCATTACTAGCGTGACTTGCTTCCATAGAGAAAATCACTGAGTTAAACTACAGATAGCAAACAAGAACCGCGTGTAGACAACCTTTAGTTCTACCATATGATCAACCCTTTAAAAATAATAATAATAAAAACTAGCCGAAAGAGCGACTCAAAACTGGTACAACACATGCTCTCACCATGCTTCGTCAGTTTTCAGTTTTTCCTTCGCCTGTTTGGATAATGCTGGAGAATTTCGCAGTTCAGTTCTCTTTCAAAATGACTTGTATGGTTTGCAACAATACTATGTAATTGTTATGTGAAATTTGTAACTTTAACCTTAATTTGGCAAAATCTTTTAATATTGCTTACTGTGTGTGTTTCTGCATGTTTAATATTATTGGTTGTTTATTCAAATTATGCATTCAAATTTTTTATGAATCCATTGAAATTTGTTGTAAGTAATAGTGACCACCAATAATTAACGTTTTTTTGCATCCTCTAAATAAAATCAGTAACTCTAAAGTCTTCCTGTTAGTATGGTAATGCTTCGATTTCTCGAGAAATTCTTGTCTGTTTAATGTATATAAAATTCGGTATCGTTGGAGTTAAACCAATTTGCGAAATTAATTAATTTTAATATAGTAGCTGTGGAGCTAAGACTAGTTTTTCAGGAAAAAAAAACATTTACTCGCTTTTCACTCTTTCTAATTTCAGAGCTCTCCTGATAGTGCAAAGGAGTTTCAAAGCAAGAAGGTGCATTGAATGTAACGAGAAATTGATAATGACTAGAGGAGTTGATGACGTATGGAAACACATGAGGGCGAAGCATAAGATTCAAAGGTTTATTTGTCCAATATGTGGCAACGGTTATCTTGAGATTTGGTACTTTAGAGAGCATATGAGCAAGCATCGTGGAGAAAAAGCCTACTCATGTTTTGAATGTGGGAAAGAATTTTTTTCAAAGAAAGGGATGGAAAAGCATTACGAGAGGGAGCACAGGAAACCACTTCCTCGTTCTTCTGATGACCACTCAGAGGAACAATGCTTCCAGTGCGATGTGTGTAAGAAAATGTTCGAAAAGAAACAACTGTTATATAGACATATGCAGAAACATGATAAGACTCTGGTGCCCTGTAAAAAGTGTGGTAAAATGTATAGGAAAAAGAGTTTAATTACACATGTTCCTAGATGTTTATCTGAAAATCGAAAATTATTCCAATGCGAGATCTGTGGCTCTCAATTATCAAACAGTCTAACTTTTAAACTTCACATGAAGATGCACACTGGAGATCAAGAATCGTGTGTATGTGAAATCTGTGGACGTAAAATTGCTCGTAAGAATAACCTAAGTACTCACCTGAAATTGCACGCAGGAATTTACAAGCTGAAATGTGATACTTGTGGGGGGAAGTTTGCTCAAATGTGGAATCTTCGACAACATGTTAAATCTTGCGTGCTTCAATCACAAAGAACTACATAGTTTTACATTCGGGATGCATACTTTGTGTTGTCAATTTTTAAATGCTAGTTGATGTTTATGATGTTGATATTTATGTTTTCTGGGTGCAATAAATGATTTGAAAAGTTAATAATGTGTTAATTGAAATCCTTTATTGGTATTTAACGTTAAGACTCTGTTTGGCATTTCGTTGGTAACAAGATTCAATTATTAAACAGATATCGGAGTATGACTAGTAAATGATGAAGCCGAAATCATCTTAAAATAACATATGGTGTGGGAAAACATTGTTAAGGCTTCAACCACATTAAAATCTTTTTTAAAAGAATTCAGTTTCTATGGTTACGAGACTGAATTATTAGACATATTCGAGCGTTACGTAGGAGTGATTTATCCGATTTGAAATTTAGCATGGTGTACGGAAATATCCTTAAGGTAACGCTCCTTAACTACATTTTCAAACGGTTTCAGTAATAATTTCACATTTACATGAAGTTTGCGGAGGATGAATGACCATTATCAATAATATTTCTTAGGAAAGGAGTACGAAAACTGAGCTATTTAGTAGGGTTGTTTAATATCGTCGATCTTTTGTGTGGCTATGGTATTGCTACGAAGCGTAACTTGAATTCTAAAGGCTCACAGCGCACCTCCTGACCCCGTCATTAACTACCATTATCCTTTTCAGCTAAGAGCAAAATTTAGAAGAAAAATCTATTGATTCATTTTGTTGATTTCCCACGTGGAATTGTCTGGTCATCAGGCGCTGTGGGCCGGATGTGGCCCGCGGACCGCCTATTGAAAATGCCTGCCTTACGGCGTTAACCGTATTAGAATGTTAAAGTATTTATATCATTCCCATGGTAACAAGACATATTCAAGTGTTAGGTGGGAATAATTGATACGATTCTAGTCGAACTTTTTAAAGTATTTTTTTATTGTAAGAAGCAGTTTTCTTATTGATGTCGGCGGAAGGTAATCTCGTTAAAACGTTCGGATCTTTCGTCCGTCTCTAGAATCTTCTTTTGCTTTTAAAGTTAAGTGATGCGTACAGAACGAATAAAGGTTTGTTTCTAGCTCAGGATAGAAACAACTGTGCGTCCTGCCTACAACGATCACGGATCAATCTATTAGCAGGTTTTTCAGGGTAGGTCCCTTTAGTCCCTGTTTTCAAAAGCCCCTTAAAGGTCCTTTTATTCAGATTCTAAACTTTTTATCAAATGAGTGATTTTAAGAACTTTTGCCAACTGGTTAACTGTTGCTTTACTGCCTTTCTAGCAGCTCTCTATTTCAACTTTTAATATCAGTATTCGTATCATGTTAAACATTTATTACTTTCTCACTTTCTGATGTTATTTCGTCACTTCTAAGTAATCTGTATAATTTTAATTTATGTACAGTGATATTGACTACTGAAACAAGTTGATGATAGGTCTTATCTATTTTAAAAATAATTGAGTAACTAATGTTATAAAGTATTGACCCAAATGTTCATATGAACGTGGGCTTGATAGACTACTTAATGTTTATTCGCATTTGGACACGGATATATTCAATTCTTAACATACCACTTACCGTTTATGTAATATTTTTTCCACGAAACCTTTCACTCAACACGCTGAGCTTCCTCGGGTGGGTGAAAGCAAATAATATTCCAAAGCATACAGGTAAAAAGTGGATGCGTCTCACCTTAATTTTGCAAAATCCTTATCTTTAAAATTTTGTTAAGAGATTTGGGACTAAGTGACATGTTACATTTTAAATAGTGCAAATAATGGGCGAAACACTCGTATCAAAATGTATACCAAACATGCTTTGTCCTGTTTGAGTAGCAAGTAATTAGTTTTGTGATGGAAATCCTGTACAAAACGAGTTGCAAAATAACTGTAATCTATGCTAAATTGCGGTCGCCGATTTGGTATTGAAGATAAACTGCTTCAAGAAGTCACAATGTGTCTTCAGAAGGAGTTAAAACGTAAAGACTATGAAGAAATCACTTTGGCTCAGGAAATGTTGGCTGGAGTTATCAGATGCAAAAACTTCGGACAAAGTGTCATCCTCAATTGCAAAGGATGATGATAAGAAATCAAAATCTCATCGTATTTTTAAAATAAAGAACTTCTACAGACAAGTGGACAAGGTTTGATTCATCAGAACTTACTCATTAAAAAGATTTTTTAAAAAAAGGTGCCTATTTTTAGTCATGAAATGTCAATAATCAATTATTTATATATATAATAAATGTAAGTGTGTTTTGTCCGTGCGTGCCCCTACAGCGTCAACCAAATGCACGATATTGTTTTACAGGAATGTCGAGTGAAGTTGTCTGAAATCACAAAGGCTGTGGCGTCTCCGATGAAGTCGCATATCACATAACATCTCAACATTAACTGTCATTTTTCTGAAGTACCCAAGCGTAAATTTCGAAAGTGCTTTTTAAAACTTTTTTTTTATGTTTTTATCCCTTGATTTGTCACTACTAGCGTGACTTGTTTCCATAGAGAAAAATCGCTGTATTAAACGACAGATCAACCTACTGTATTCACCGTATTTAGCACCAACGGAAATCTATTTGTTCCCGGAATAACTGATGTAGCAATGCACGACTATTTTGACAATCTTCCAGATACGGACTTGAGGGGTGTGGTAGACACTGGAGGATGACTGGAAAAACTGAATTGCAATTCGCAAGGGTCTATGTTAAAAATAAAGCCATTAAAGAAATTCATTCTTTTTCATTCTGAAGTCGTGAACTTTTCAAATGGCACGCGTAAAAACAAGAACCTCTTGTAGACCATCTTCAGTTTTAAAATTTATCATATCGTTCCTTAAAAAAAATCAATAATGAAAATTAGTAAAAAGAGCGACGAAAACCCTGAGACAACAATTGCTGTCACCATTTTTCCTCAGGCTCAGAGTTACTTTCGCCTGATTTGTAAATGCTCACACTCAATTCTCGGAAAGTGTTTCTTAATCTGCACTTCAGTAAAGAGTAGAGGTTTTAACATTCTGTCTAGATGTAATCAATCACTATCTCAACATGATCTGTATGGGTTGCAACAGTACTATGTAATTGCTATATGAAATTTACAACTTTAACCTATTTGACCAAATTCTTTTCTTATTCCTTACTCTGTGTTTCTGCATCTTCAGGATGTATTAATGTGATTCGATATTTAGTTCTTAGACTGTCTTAGGAACTATTACAAATCTGCGTAACTCTATTGTATGTAATAGTGACCACCAACCTTTAAAGTTGTGTTGCTTCCTCGAAGTATAAATAAAATCAGTAACTCCTAAGTGTTCGTGTTAGTGGAAGCCCTCGTTCTCACGAGCGGAACACGCCGCGCGGCTTCCGCACGACAGTTGTTGAGACTGCGACTTCCCTGCAGACTCTCTGCTAAAAAGAAGGCGAAAGGATGGACATCATTTTATAGAGCAAACTCGTAGCAATAGATTAAAGTGTGATTTGTGACAATTTATTCATAAATACTTATTATATGATGGATTTTACGAATACATTTGAGAACACATATGTTTTACATTTTTCTATGTTTGGGAAGCCTCCTGTCTCCCATAAAATCGGAGACACACAGTGAAATTCTCTAAAGAAAGGAGAAAATGAGTGACTGTAGAGCATTAGGTTCGCATTCGGGAGGTCCTGCGTTCATACCAGTGGCAGACCATCCTGACTGAAATTTATTCAAGTTTTTTTTTCTGTCACATGAGACACATGCCGGAATAGTACCTTCAAATTCGGCCCTGACCGTCTCTCCCAACTCCCTTTGCCTACCCTTTCTCGTCCAGAGCCACAGATGGGTAGAGGTTATCAATAAAATTTAATTCAATTAAAGGCAAGAAAAATACACACACGAACTACTGTATTATGTTATTTGGGGACCCTGGACTATACATCCTTGGGCATATCAGTTGCAATGGACTGGTGCAGGACTCGAACCTACTTCTCTGAAAATTGATCACCAAAGAAGAAGAAGGCCAAAGTTTCTATAAACTCACTATAGCCCCGGGTTCGGGACACTCATTTTATTAACTTATATCGCACTTGTATAGTTTTGTATTAAAACTGGTTCTGGGATAAAATCAATTCCGTATACCCTTTGTTCTACCTAATATGCACAACATAATGCACAGGAACATACGGCGTTCCAAGAGAACATTACGATATTGGTTTAATACTGATCAAAATGCAAAGTTCTGCTTGTCTCAGTATGTTTTTTATTAATTTAGTGGCCCATAGCCGTAATTTGCATATTTATAAGTCTTCGTAAAGTAGTGGGTATTATGCTCGAACACATTCCAACATAAATAAACATAATTAATGAAGAAATAATTTGAACTATGACACCACTGTTTCAGAGAACGTATCCATGTTTAATTTTTTTGCCAAAAGTTTTTGTAAGCGGTATACCTGTAGACCTCCAGAGCCGTAATGCTTATTATCAATCCGTATCCATAATCAGCTCAGTGTTCTAATATTCAACAACATGATTAAACATGCCGGGGAAAAAGCTACTTTTCCCGTTAACTGTGATTACTTTGATGCTCCTGACAATGGTCTCTGGAAAACGGAAGATTTGAGTTGTTCAAATCCCAACTGCACAAATGAGTCAAGTCATCCAGTGTGTTTATTGTTGTGTATATTTATGCTTACAGGATTAGTTTAAGACGCATGTATAAGTAACGCTATGGGCAGCACAAAAATAATAATATAAACACTATCCGTCTTATTCAATATTTTAACAATCTCCGTCAGACAGTTAGTGAATGAACCTTGACCGAGTAACACCCGTTATGCCTTCATTTTGATATTGCTAGAAAATTAAAAGGCGAAAGCAACTTCTAATTGGGAGAAAAATAAAACCCGGATAAGTTCTTTGTCACATGATGTCATAATCATATTTTTCATTAGTGATGTGTGAGTATGTCCGAGCGTAACGTTCGGAATCCCTAACTTAAGAAGGCTCGTAAATATACAAATTACCGCTATCGGCCGCTAAAATTAGTACAATACACATTAGGATCAGCAAAACTTTGTCTAAATGCTTAGTAGTAATAGTGACCACCTACCATTTAAGTTTTCTTGCGTCCTCTTAAGTATTATTAAAATCAGTCACTCTAAAGTCTTTGTGTTAAGAGTGAGAAATCGAAGTATTATACTAACTATATAATTTATATAAAAATCTCTATTGTTGGACTCAAAACAAATTTACGAAATTCATAAATTTTAATACAGTAGGCGTAGCTAAGACTAGTTCTTCCGAACAAACTAACAGTCACTTTTTCTTTTTGTAATTTCAGAGCTCTTCTAACAGTGGAAAGGAGTTTCAAAGCAAGAAGGTGCATTGAGTGTGATGAGGAATTGATGGCAAGAGGTCTTAAAGATGTATGGAAACACATGTGGAAGAAACATAAAGTTGCAAGGTTCACTTGTCCAACGTGTGGCGAAGGTTATCCTGAAATGTGTTTCCTAAGAGACCATATGTACAAGCATAAAGAAAAAAGACAGTATTCGTGCTTTATATGTAAAAAACTTTATTTTTCATCGCATGCCCTTTATATACATAACAGACATGTGCATAAAATCAAAGCTCCTCCTCCTTCTGGAAAGAAACGAGGCTTTCAGTGTGATATGTGTCAGAAAACGGTCGCAAGTAAAAAATCGTTGATCACACACATTCTAAGCCATGATAACAGTCTGGTGCCTTGTGAAAAGTGTGGAAAAATGTTGAAGAAATCAAGTTTAAAGAAACATATACGGAGATGTTTATCTGAAAATCGAAAATTATTCCAATGCGAGATATGTGGCTCTCAATTAGCAACCAGGGAAACATTTAAACTTCACATGAAGATGCACACTGGAGATCAAGAACCGTCTGTATGTGAAATCTGTGGACGTAAAATTGCTCGTAAAAGCAACCTCCATACTCACCTGAAATTGCACGCAGGAATTTACAAACTGAAATGTGATACTTGTGGGGGGAAGTTTGCTCAAATGTGGAATCTTCGCAATCATGTTAAATCTTGCGTGCTTCAGTCACAAAGAACAACATAGTTTTTCATTCGGGACTCTTACTTTGTGTTGTTAATATTTAAATGGTGGTGGATCATTTATGTTTTTTCTGGGTGCAATAAATGATTTGAAGGGTTTTAATTATGTGTTAATTGAAATTCTTTATTGGTATTTAACATTATGACCGTTTCTATTTGGCATTTTGTTGGTAACAAGACTTAATTATTAAACAGGCATTGGAGTATGATGAGGGAATAATGAAGATGAAGCCATCTTAAAATGACATAATGGTGTAGGAGAACATTATTAAAACTTGAACCACATTCATAAAAATAATAATCAGTTTCTGTGGTAACAAGACTTAACTATTAAACACATATCGAGCATTACGTAGGAATGATTTATCCAATTTCCTTTGTAATGATGTAGGGCAACGCTTCTTAAATTTTTCAAAGGGTCTCTGTAATCATTTCAGAGTTACTTGAAGGTTGCGGAGACTAATGATATATGACCATTGTCAAAAATATTTTCTTAGAAAACGCGAAGGAAAACTGAGCTATTTAATAGGGTTGTTAACAGGGTCGATATTTTGTGAAAGCGACTATATTGCTCCCTACCAAAGGGAGCTTGGATTATAAAGGCGCACAACGCGCCTCGTGGCTCCGTCACGAACTACAATTATTCTTTTTAATCAAGCGGGAAATTTAGGAGAAAAAATCAATCGATGTATTATTTTTATTGATTTTCTCACGTGCACTTGTTTTACATCAGGCGATGTGAGCAGCATGTAGCCGGCGGGCCACCTATTGAAAACACCTGCCTTAAGGCGTTAGTCGTTTTAGAATGTTAAAACATTTATACCATTGTCTTGGTAACGAGACTTTTTATCACATACAGGTTTAAAGCTGGAATTTTAGATACTGGCAATTTGATGAAAATTTGTTTTAAAATTTTAGTATGTAGGAAAATTCTTTAGCAAAATTTCAGCGTTTAGCAATTCTATAATAATAAAATAATAATAATTGTACTTCGCTTTGTCAGAAGTGGGAAAATAATTCACGAATGTGAAGGACTACAGATGTCCTTGTGGTTTTCAATATTATACAGATGTGTTCAAACTATAAGACTCGGTATTCATTTCCGTTTGAGCCTCAGATGCCTAAAGGTCTTAAAATCAATTCAATTCAGTATTCATTTTCCTTAAATTTTATTTTATGTACAAAATTGCATCCGAAAATGTTTTAAATTACTTCTGATTACTGTTATTGATTTCTTTTGCTCATTTTCATGCATCTTACCCATGCTTTTCAACATCAATATAATTATTTTTGGCACTATTTCATGCATGAAGCGAATGAGTCTTCATCAAACCAGGCTACAATCTTGGGGATTAGTTGCTATTGAAGGACGTTAAATCCAGGATAGCACGACTACTTCGGCTTTACTCGGGTTTGACCTTAGTCAGTAAGCACAAGAAAAAAAGTTCATGCAGTTATGTAAACAACAAATACGTTGTTTACATTTTAAATTAAGAAATATATTTAAAATATTTGTCCTTTTCTTTCTTTTAGAATATGGAATAGGAATGAATATTGTGTGTTGTCGAGTGAAGTAGAATGAAATTGTCATTTTAAAGAGAGAGCGCAAAAGTGCTGGGCATGTATTGTGCAGTTGATTTCTGTAGAAATAGGCATGATAAAAGATTTCGGAACTATGCTAGAAACATAATTAAAAGAAGGTTCAGAAATTTTTTTTTTTTTTTGTTTAATTAGAATGAGGGCATGTGGACGAAACATATTCTGCTTTTTCAAAAAGGCAGTATATAATCTGAAAATGCTCCTTTAGAACTCAGTAAATATGTTACCATGAAGTAAACAGTTACTTAACTCCTGTGCTGTAATACCAGAATTTTCACAAAGTATACCGTGATATTTCTTTTAGTATATGAATCTTCAAGCAGAGACTACACTGCAAAAAAAAATATATATTTTTAATTCAACACATTTCGGTGTCCCAGGGCGACCACCACTTTTTTCTTGTGTTAAATCAACACAACGAACGGTGTTGATCTGGGTGATTCAGCACGATGGATGTGTTGTCAATCTGATTCAACACAACAAAGGTTGTCATACTTGCATCATCAGAGCCTTGAATTACCAAAATCAACACGTTTGTTGTGTTGATTT
Organism: Lepisma saccharinum; assembly: GCA_022664845.1. Taxonomy (NCBI): domain Eukaryota; kingdom Metazoa; phylum Arthropoda; class Insecta; order Zygentoma; family Lepismatidae; genus Lepisma; species Lepisma saccharinum. Next base: position 53,633 of record JAGDQP010009134.1, read on the forward strand.
AACACAAAAATGGTGATCATCCTAGGACACCGAAAAGCATTGTACTAACAACCATTTTTTGTTTTTGCACTGATTGTTTTCATTATGTTTCATTCTTTTCCATTAAATAGAAGGATGAAAGAATTAGTTCTACACAAAAAAGAAAGAAAGAAAACAAAATGCTTTTCAGTTAAGCAATAACAACCTCTTCAGTGGAAGAGGCACTGGGTTTGATGATAATAATAATAACCTCACGAAATTTGCATCATTATTTTAGGGACGCACTGTACTCCAGTAGCACAAACGATGATCACCTGGAACCGGAGTATTTGTCAGTAATAATCTCACTGGAGCAATGGCAAAATTAAAAACGAAACGAAAGTAGATGGTATACGCTAATGTGTAATGTTAAGCAGAGTGTATACCTCCGTGTACCTTCGACTATAGTCTATAGTCCTGCGTAATTGTAATCCACAGGTTGAATCAAGATGTCATCGAAAACCTTTTCTCTCGGATTCGTGGACTGGGTGGGTTTTATGATCATCCACCTCCCACGGATTTTAAAAGTCGTCTACGATTAATCCTTCTTGGTATTAATTGTGCTGATCTTTCCCTCAAGCAGGGCCAAAAATTGAATAATTAGCATCTGTGTCAAGCGATGATGCTACAGATGAATGCTCAGCTGAGAAATCAGGCAGTGTATTGTGTAAAGTGTTAAATAACCTACTAAGAGGAAGACGAAAAGCAACTGGTTTACCAACACATATTTCAAGAAAACCTAAATGAAATGCTAATGCGCCCTGACTTTCATTCAAGATTGCAGCCAAATTGTCAGAGAAAATGAAGGGAGACACTGCTTTATGGGGGAAACTCTATGATGCATCTAGTTTACATTTAAGGTAAAACAAATTGATCGGAATCTATAACAGTCCTATTCGGCTGTTAGCCTCAGCAACACAGCGGGCAAGCACGGCTCTGAGAGACAAAGCGTAGGTGAAAGGAATATGAGCTACTGGTTCCGTTCCTCCGAAGAGAAACAGTCTTCGGGACGGGCGGGCGTAAGCCATAGTGCTCTTACCGCCCATTCATTTCATTTTATTTATGTGTATTATGATGTGACGGCCAGTCACATTTCTTTAGAACTGTATTGTAATAGAACTGATTTTGTGATTTCTTTTATGTGACAAGTTCCGCTGAACGATTCGTGATAGTCACCGGAACTTGTAATCCTTTACTGTCGCTTTCTTTTACGTGACGTTAGCGTTGCGAGTGGCGCTTCAGATGCAGAGAAGACAATGGAAGCACGAGTGTAAAGATTTTGTTGTGCAAACGAAAATAATATATTCAAGGTGAATATTGGAAGAACCCGTGCGACTTAATGTGCACATACGTGACGTAGGATGTGTGGAGAAATATCCCGAGCAGCAGCTACATAAACTATAAGTATGTTCCAAGTCATTCTACTTACCAGTTATAGCTTGCGTTGCAGAATTTTATTCGTTGGTTTTCCGTGCCTGCCTTATTGGGTATTTTCCTGAAGTATCGGTACGTTTCCTGACTTTATGAAATAAAATAAAATTGCCCCCGTACCTATACGATGCTATTATTAATAATTCATAACACCAACTAGGCTGTGAAAAATAATATAAAATGATAAGAAAAACAGTGTCTGTGACGTTTACGCTGGTCTGCCTGTGACCCCTGGTATAATAGTGAAACGTACGAAAACAAGTAAATAAATAATTTACATTGGCTGTGTTAAGTATATCAGTAGGTTGATACTGGATATTATCGCATAGGTACTTGCTCTGTGATTTTGTTAAGAATTGCTCGTGTGGCTGTTCCGGTGAAAGTTAAGTAAAAAGAACTGTTGCTACCGTCTGGTATTTTCACGTCAAAGAACGACATTTTGCAGTGCTTATCGCTGTGTAATTATATTTCTGCCCCAGGGGCCTGGACACGTATGTCAGAGCACCTCCATGATATATCGAGCTAGATAGGCAATAAATTGAGCATAATTTTGAGTCCTGGATGTCACGACTAAGCTGACTATTAATGTCCTATAAGAGCGGTGTTGTCACGCGACAGGTAACAAAGGATCCTAATATTATAGTGTAGCTCATGAGCATGGTAGTTGCGTACGATAGTAATACAGTTGGTATAATCTCTCAGTGGTAAACGACGTGTATCCAGAGACGAAAGTAATTTTTTGTTGTCATATGCCAGTTTTCAGGAATGTAAGCGTGTCCAGAGGGAGTACCCCCGCCCAAGAAATTATCGTAGAACCGAAATATTCTAACACACGTCAAACGGGTATAACAATTGTACTGCTGCATGATGTAGCGTATAATTCATATTTTTCGCATAATGCATGGGCCCATTAAGTGCACTCGACACATTGAACCTGTCGATTTTGCAAAAATTACTGTATTTGCTCGGAAACGTGAGATAGACGAGAAATCAACGTGTTTTCGTCATTTATAATCATCTGGCCGTCAATTGAGACGTAAAGCAATAGTAGATCAATAATAAATCCCAGGCCTTTTGTATACTTTTCTGTGTTTGCAACACGTTTGTAGTGTTCTTTGTCTGTATACTTTTTTTTAAATAAGTATCTCGCGACATTTTGGTCTTGGCATAGGTCAAGCATACTCCTTCAAGTCCAATTTGATAGTTTCTTCTGCGAAATTCATCCATTTTTCGGCTGTTTCCTATGAATATCATAAGCGTTCAAATATTGAGTAACCTATATTCTTTGAGTATTTTTAGTAATTAATTGTTTGTTGATGTTTATTTTGAACGCGGCAAATGTATATTCTGATATGAATACATTAATTTCGACCGCCGGAAGTAAGATGAGGTTAAACTAAAATCTCAAACCATAATGTATAATAATTTTCATAGTATATAGTGTGTTTTATGTATGTGATCCAGTTTATTGTGTCTTAGTTTACATGAAACCTATTTACCTGTGTTTGTAAGGACACGAATAAAGATAGAAGCCCTTTGAGAGTATAACCGGATTGTAAAATTGTAACTGTCGTGTTGATTGGCTCATACCTGTCGTGCGAAATAAAGATCTTGTATTCTTATGTGAAAAATCTGACAGGTTCCGTCGAAAGGATTTGTTCGCGGTTTGTAAAAAAACTATGTCAATTGTCACGTATTATCAAAAGGAAACGCCTGCTACTTTGAAGTTCAAAATACGTTTTGTCGCTTGGTAACATGTTTTTTTCCTCACAAAATGCATAAATTGTACAGTGTAGTGCGAGTTGAGTTGTCACTACTTCGAATATTTTTGATAAGTGAATCAGATCGCAGTCTTGCGTTAGATTTTAAGATAACTCTGGTTGTCCATATACTACCGAAAGCATATATCGGGGCATAAATCGATCATTGTTCCTAACAGTAACTGCGAACGAGTATTGGCTCTAATTTTATCCCCGCGCTCCGCATTTCAACCATCTGTTTCCGACTCCTACACTTCGCCCACTCCTACGCGCGGCGCCCCTATCGGGGAAGCGTGTGAACCTTAGGGCCGTCTCAGTCACAACTAGGAAAGATAGATCAATATTGTTGTTGCAAGACTCGATGTATAAGGAGACTGGGGCATCCGGTTTGTTGATAGTACAAAAGTGACGATGGTTGTTAATACGAATGTTAAGAGCACCATATGTTTCCCCCACATAAAAGGCATCACAGAGCTTGCAGGTTAGGATATATATTACATTCGAGGTGTGGCATGTACCCTTGGGATTTGGGGTGTAGCGACCACTAGCAGTATTGAGAGTGACTGTGGGAGAAGTGGTGAAAATGGAGCAAGTCCTACATCTGGGTCTTTTCCATATATGGGCGCCGGTTTGGGGTGGTGGCGAGGAAGGATCCGTACGGACCCAGATGTTTCTAAGATAAAGGGGATGCTGAAAAACTAATCTCGGTTTGGCGGAGAATACTAATCTTGTGTCTGGGTCAGATTCGAGATTGTGGAAAAGAGAGTGTAGGATTTGTTTGATTTTGGTTAGTTTAGAATGGAACTGTTTAAAGAGATGGTGGGTTGGAAGTTTAAGGATACACGGCGAATCTGCTTACAAGATTAGTTGGGTAGCCACGGTTGGCTAGTGCTCCTGGAGGCGTTGGTTGTAAGTTTCAGTAGCATAGGTGGTGGAATTCAGGCGTTATTCTCTAAGGGCACGGGAGAAAAGAATCGCTTTCTTGGTGTGGTAAGGAGGGGAATTTGAGTAGTGTAAATACTACAAGTGGTTGGTAGGTTTTATGTGAATGGAAGTAGTGAAGGTGTTGTTTTCTAAAGTGATGTCCACGTCAAGGAATGCGACTCTTTTTTTTTTAGAGATGGACCAAGTGAACTTGACAACACGGAATTGGTTCAGCTGTATATTGCGTACATGAACTGTGTTTACCGGTTTACGGGAAATGTGTTCGTGAATTTCCGTGATTGTGCCTGTTATTCGTGTAAAGATAAATTGACCATTTGCCCTGCTTCTGTTGTTCATGTCATGTCCGGCTTGACAATCGAGGCGGACGCTGATTTCACTTTCTTTTATTTGTTTCATTTATATTTAACTTGCTATCATTCGAACAGTTACAATCTCAAGACATTTTCAGAATTTGTATGTTTATTAAATTTCAGGATACTATAGCCGCAAGGCTGCATTCTAAAAACTCTAGATCTGGCGGGAAACCACCTAAGTTGGCATGATGTTCCATAGTTAAGATCGAACTCCAAGTTTCTTTTAACTTACAAGAAAACAGTGAGAGTGAAAAATGCAGTGACATTTTAAAGCCTCAAACATTTACTTAAAGGGGTTCAAGGAGGCAAATATGAGCAATAAGGTAAAAAGTTGAATATATTCGACAAAATTTCCCTACGAGCATAAGTTAGAAACCATAGTTGCTGACGGTCCTCTTACAGGCTGTTTGGAAATTGAAGGTAACCATTACTCTGATGACTCCTATTAATTACTCTTCCTATTACTTACTTGTATATTTATTCTTTACCTTCTTGTCGTTTAGCAACCACAACGAACGATACGGTTAATTAAAAAAAAAATAAGAGTCCTAAATCATCTTGTATTTTAATTGAAGACGTGATTCGGCAAAGGACCCAAGTCCATGAAAATTTTTTCTCGCACTGTTATCTAGAGGGGCCAAACTATGTGGACTGGGCCAATTTCAAAATCACATGGATTATAATTATACATATTCATGTGTAAGCAGCTGGATTTGTGACCCTCTTTTTGATAGATATTAGCAACTCTGTAAAGCACCAGAATCAGCAAAAAAAGTCACAATCGGTAAAATGTGGACTTGGCCCTTTCCCGAATCAAGTCTTCAATTTAACCAAGATACTCAATACGATCGTTTTGGCAGGCTGCCCAAAAGCGCTACAGGGCCGTTTGAGTGAATGAATGCAGAAGTGGAGGTGAAGCGTGTTGCATGTGGAACAGTTGCAAGGGGGAAGAAGGCCACGCAGAAACTGCGGAGGTCCTCATCGACCCAAGCCAGGATGCGTGATGGTCGGCACGGGAGACGGGATAACCAATCCACAACAGTAAAAAGGAACAATTGATAGTAAAAGGAAGTGGATGAGTGAAACGGAACTGACATGAGTGTGAAATTTGTCTTTTGTCCTGCGTAGTAGAAGGTAAACGCGATAAACAACATACATATGCACTTTGTAGTTAGCAGATGGACACATAATATGTTTTATTATAGAAATGATGAAATAACTAGGTAAATAAATATAAACAAACCATTTAGTTTTGGCGCTATGCCTTGATTAACCTTCCCTCTTTGTAACACAATAATAAACAATTTGTTAATGATGCTGTACTCTGGTACATGTTACTGAATATAGTCGCCGCATATTTATAGTTTTTCTTGTAGATATTTTGAATAATGTTATCAGCATGCGTGCATTATTACTTCAACCTTGTAATTTGCTCCTCAAAGCATAAAACGAGGCAGACGCAAAAAATATATTGTAAATAGTCCTCCCCGATCTCTCAGCTAATCTTCCTCCGAGGCGGTGACAGCAGGCTGAGATCATCGATCCTGCTTATATTTCAGCGTGGACAATGAAAACACCTGTACAGATCGACGCCACAAATTAAATTTTAAAAAATGTACCAATAAACAGAATAGATACAGTTACGAGGGAAAACAGACAAATAATTAACTATAAGAATGGATCAAACCAAATAATGACAAACAAAACTACACAAAAAATGCCTAAAAGATACAAACACCACTAATGTCCGAAAACGAAGCATATGTAAAAGCACTAAAAATATTTGTAATTAGTATTTTCCTGATAGAGATCGAAATAGTATAACTAGTTACAATGTAGCGACCAAGATGTATGTATTTATGTAGAAGTCAACAATGTAAAAGTATGTATAACAGTGGATAGAAAAGGAACTACAGTAAGAAAGGGTCCCGAACATTTGCTCCACTTGAGGGCCAAAGCGAAACAGATGAACTGGCCAGAAGCCAACTCAAGCGACTTGCAAAGAATGCAAAGAGGCAGGAGTAGAAGGTGAAGTCCTGCACTATGCACTGACATCTCTTTGTGGGTATAAGCATGTCTCATCTTGATCGGAAGTAGCTGCGCAGTGACTGTTCAAAATGGACGCAGGTGTGGAAAATTGGAATTGGCCAGAAATGCGTCACATGTCCAAACTTATAAGGAACTGAAGTTTGTGGTGAAGGTGCTATGTCAAGGAAACATATAGAGAATTAGTATCGGACGTTTGGCACTGAACTACGTAATGATGAAAATGAGAACCCCGCAAAGATGTCCGGTCAAGCA
>JAGDQP010009135.1:0-23421 GCA_022664845.1 Lepisma saccharinum
GTGTGTGTATGCTATCTAGTCCACTTCGGTTGCCCAATTTTTTTTTACACATAGAGCCTTATGGAGGCAACGATCTTCCCTTTACCCTCTTGTACTCCTCCACCCGCTGAGAAGCCTAAATCTTACTTTCGTTCTCGATTGTCAACCTGAAGGAAACAGAAAGCAAACGAGCTGATGCTTGTGACCAGCCAGAACTGCGGGCGCACGTTCTCTCTCTCTCTCTCTCTGTTATGTTAGCGTTCACTGAGTTAAAGAATGATAAGAATAAGAAGCAAGATGGTTTGTAACACACTTCAGGAATAGAAATATTATAGGGTAGTTTGCACAAGCGAACAAACTTAGATAAGAGAGCCGCCGCTGACTTATAGATTCAACAAGGACCATTATATATTGAAAATTGTGTGTGTTGTAAGTCACATTAAATTGTGCTTAACTCAACCTGAAAATAGTTCGTGACTAGGATTTCCGCAGATAGCAATGAAACAGTCATTTGAAGTCCTACTGCGTTATTCTGGTTCACTCGGGTTTTGTCAGTTCGTTAAGATGCACACAATTTGTTGTGGAGCACTAAATCACTTTTAAATAACCTTTACAAATTATAACACAGTTTGTATTATCACTTCTGGTCGACGTTGAAGTTAGCACGTAAACCATTTTTTTTTTTTTAGATATACTGGAAATGCACTTGTAATCCATGAAATTATTGGATTAAATATTTAATAAATCATAGAGATACAACATTCCCCGCTCGAAACTGTACAACGCCGTTTATTCGAGTAATTGCACAACATATATATATATATAATATTCGTTGGTCTTTTGAATGTTAGGAATGGACGAAAATATAAAAAGGCTGGACTTAAAAAATGGAAGAGAAAATTTAAATTAATGAGATGTTTTCTAATTCTGAGAGGAAGTTTTTGTCCCTTAGAGATGTTGCGATTTACATTATCACATAGTATATACATAAAAATTTAAGATTAAATCTATGTAAAAGAAAGTGTCTGGTCCGAAATGGAACCAAAATTGAAATATTAGTTTTCGAATACACATGTGGTCCAAAAGTTGGGCCTTGATTAAATTTATTACATAAAATGGTGAGTGAGTGACCACGCATCTGTGGCCTTAAGTATGCAATATGTTTTTATTTATATCACTATTAAATCCAAAATGTAAAAGCAACATATTTTTTTTTAGAAGATAAGATAGAAATAAAATATGGCCTACCATATAGGCGAGTATTTAAAAATAGAAAAGAAAACTAATACCAAAAACATAGTAATAGTAATATAGGTATTTAACTAGCCGTAAAATGGCTGAGGCAATTATATGTGTATGAGTAAAATTAACACTAATAGAACTTGTAATGAAAAGTTCTAGAATGTGAACGCACAATATGAATGTAGAGACAGAAATTTATATATATACGCTTGTGGATGATATTCTATATAAGTGTTGTTAGTCATCCATTTCGGGTGATTGAAGAGAGACGTTGACAAGAAGATACCGTTCCGGCATTCGGTTGGTGAAAGGATGACTGTTGTGATGCAAGCTGCAGCACGAAGATACCATTCCGGAATTCGGTTAGTGGTGGGCTGACTGTTGTGTTGTCTCCATTTTCCGGAAGTGCCATATGGGAGTAAGAGGATAACATAAGTTGGTGTTTGTTTGTAGAAAATGTAGGTTATAGCTGAATTAAGGTAACTGGATTACTGAAATTGGGTAGGAAGTTAGGTTTCTATGGTAGGTAATGGTTATATAAAAACTATGAAACGGAAAGGAAGAATTGAGTGTTCCTTTTGTAATAATAAAAAAGTCATTTCTTTTGTCTGTGATATCAATGAAATGGATTAATGATAAAGAAGTGAATAATCGTAAAACCTTTATAACCACAAAGTAAAGTATGCTGTACGGATAAAAAAGGAAACGTTTATTTTTTTAAAAAAGGATTTGTTCGGACATGTCATACGCATGCACTTTATACGAAAATCTTGAAGAAGAAAAATGCTTTATTTCTGGCCGTTTTCACCTCAAAATAGGTTTGTGAAATTGCTTGTTTATTTCCGCCTTAGAAAGTGACATATTGGAATAATAATAGTAATTTTATTGTCATTAAGCAAGTGTGGCAGTAGACAACGTCAAGGTAGGTACAAAGATTAACAAAACGTATATACATAAAGTGCACTGAATTACAATAAGAAATTGACAATTATCCTGAACTAAGTTCCTCAAAGTATTCATTTAGGGAGTAGAGCTGCACAGTTACTAAGGGGAAGGGGTTGGCAACCTGGAAAACCAGCTGAGAACAAGGAAAATTGCTGACAAAACAGCGTTGTACGGGCTCTTATATTTGTGTCTATTTAATGACGTTGCTAGTTGCGAGAAAGGCTTTTGGTTTTTCGTGTCCGCGGTTTTAAAATAATCGAACGTGTTATAGTTCTTCATCGTAAATCATTTACTTGTAAGATCCCAAAGGACGAATGTAGCTGCGAAAGGTAAGTGGAGAATATTTATAATATGCTCGTTGCATTTCTACAGCGACCGTAGAAACCGGCAAAGAAAGTACTTTATGATATATAATTTTCTATCTATGCCTAAGGTCGGAAAAATGAGGTCACGGAAGAAATAAAAAGTCGCTTAGTATCGGACAACGCATGTTTCTATTCAGTCCAGAAACTTCTAACCTCGCGATTAATATCAAGAAAGGTGAAATTGAAAATATACAGAACGGTTATTCTGCCGATAATACTTCACGTTGCGAAAGTTGGAGTACGATCCTAGCTGTAGCAGATGAACATAAATTACCTGTGTTCGAAAATAAGGTTTTCAGAAAGATATACGGGACGAGATGACTGGAGAATGGAGGAGACATCATAATGAAGAACTCCATGGACTGTACGATTCGCCAGATGTTGTAAATTAATGAAATCGCGACGACTAAGGTGGGCAGGCCATGTAGGGAAAAAACGAAGATTATATTCTATCCTGGTTGGAAGGCCGGATGGAAGGAGGCCATTGGGAAGACCGAGACGTCGTTGGGAGGACAATATTAGAAGAGATCGTCAAGAAGTAGGTGTTCGTGATGAAAACTGGCTTGATGTTGCCCAGGATAGAATGCAATGGCGAACGTTTGTTACTGCGGCGATGAATTTGCGAGTTCCATAAGCCATAGAGTGAGTTAATTCATACCTAAGGTCGGAATTTTGAAGTTCTGAGGCAAGTGGTCTTGTATAGGTTTATATTCTGCAGTCCGTAATTTGTAATGAATTGAGAAATTGCCGGCATCGGCCATGGTCTAGTTTGACGGTACCATGCCTACATTTAATCGGAGATGGAATTGCAAGTAATGTAAATTCAATATTTCAAGTTTGTGTGATGAGGAATTTGAGCTCGGATCGAAATTTAATATATATATATATATATATATATATAATCCGTTTATTATAACGTGTTCATACTGTATAAAGTATAATATGTTTACGGAATTGGTTGCTCGTGTCGGTTAAAATCAATATGAGCTACAGAGACAGGTTTGTACGAAACCACAATTTCAGTATCTCGTTTGGGCTTAAAGGCGTCTGACGTTGGGGACAGTAGGCGCGGATTACGAGCCACGCAATGCAAGTTATAATTAAAGTTGTTGTTTTGAACCTTTGAAAGGCAGACAGGAAAATAGGTAGATTGGATGCTATGGCCGATTTAAATGATGCGAATAGCAGCATAAACATATGTTCTGAAAAAAAAAAAAAAAAGGAGAAATGTAAGTTTTGGGCATTCGCTTGGTGGGAGAAAGTGGTGGTTTTTGGTTCGGTTAAAGCAGTGTACAAGCGAAGATGGGTTGGGAAGATTTAAAGTCCTAGTTCTAATGTATTTCGTTAGTTTATGATTGGAAATGAGGCAAGGTGAACTGAAATCAGTTTTACATTGCCTCAAAGTTTACTAAAAATTGATTGCGTATGTAATGTTTCCTGCGTATGTGAACCGATTGTTAATTCTAAATGTTTATTTTAACCCTTGGTTGAGTAGAAATGTTGCTGTAAGGCGATAAGTTTGTGAGATACTAAAAGTACCATCCAGGCATTCGCCTGGAGTTCTCGAAGGCAAGTGTGTTTTATGAAAACCTGTTTTAGCTAATTATGTTTATGAAAAGTTTATATTAGGAAATTGAGCGCAGTTTCGCTTTAAATTTATGATTCATACTTAAATAATTCCTGAACGAAAATGGACCACAGAAAAAAAATGGGGGGGGGGGGGGGCGGAGACGTATCCTAACATTCATCGTCCAGCTGTAGCTGAAAGTATTATAGGATATGTTATTGCCTGAATGAAAAAATGAAAGAGCAATAGAGATTATTATTATTATTTTGGAAAATAACCGTATTGAAGTTTGTATCATTAGTTCTTTGTCGAGTCGTTTACTGATGTATGATTTTATTTGAAACTTTAATGCTTTGATTAAAATGGTTGGAGTGAAACGAAATTTCACATCCATGCACAAACCGGAAGTAGGAACCGGGACCTCCGAGTCGCTAGCTTGGCATCACAAACCATACGAGTAACCAACCAAATCCTTTTCCTCTCTTTCCTTTATTAATTAAAGAAGCTTTTTTTTTTCGTTTTTGAAACATGACTGTATGTCATGTTTGTTCTTTTAAACCCGCCCGTTGGTGCAGCAGTTACCAACACCTGATTCCAGTGGACGGCCGTACATCGTTTCACTCCTCGGCCGCCTTTCATCTTTATCCACCTGCCTTTGGATGATGATCAACGATACCAGCTCGCATGTCTCGTCCTGTTTTTCCACTCTTAAAGATGTCCTGTTTCATCATGCATTCATCATCTTACTGCAGTATTTCAACCATCTGATGCAGTCGTCGGCCTAATGAAGCATCACAGCATCCGCGTGTGGCCTTGTCGGGGGCCTACAGCGCCTGCAGTCATTTTTCAGTCGACCTCCAGACAACATACAGCAAACAATTACGTCATTAAGCACCACCGCAACTCTCTGTACGCCAAGTAGTTCAGCCTACAGCGCAGTCTTCATCACATCGCCATGACTTTGCAGCCTCATGTCGCCATGAAAACATTTTTCAGTGACTTGGTATGTTTAGTATGGTGCGGGGAGTATTATATTTATCTAATTAATTATGCGCCGGCCGGGTAGCCGTGCGGTCTTACGGCGGTAGGCCAACGACTCGAAGGTCCCAAGTTCGAGTCCCGGCATGGGTGTGTATTTTAATGGCTAAAAGGGCGAATCGTGATGGGCCGAAGTCCAAAGTTACTAGACTGGCCCATATAAAATAAAGTTTACCAAAGTTTATCTAATTAATTGTACACTTAAAAAGGAAAGAATGAATCGTATTCACTAAATAAAAATTATATTATATAGAAGGGAATACGACATTATGCACATACTGTACTTTGAATATGTTGTAAAAATCCTACTCTAAACAAGAAAAAGCTAGAAATCGTTAATTTTAAAAACTTGCTAAATTAAACAAGAAATAGGCAGACACCAAGATCACATCGCTGTAATGAGATATTAAGAGCATCATTAGGAAACTGCAGGACGTTTTAAAAACTGTCGACGTCCACTCATATAAAAGAGGACCCATCCGGTCTCTCTCTCTCAAGCTCTCACTTTCTCTGAACGTTGGTGAGGCCACGAAGGGTGCTGGAGTCTGATATTGTAAGTTGAAATTTTTGTTAAAATCTTTTGCAAGTATACAGTTCTATTTCGTGTAAAGCTTACTCATAGTTGGGTAGCTGATTCGAAATTTCACCTGTTTGGATAGTCTCCCAATACTTGTAATAACTTTCAGCCCTGTAGGCATGACAGCATTGTAATTCAAGGGATACTAATATTGTAGCTTTAACCATTATACTAGCGATTCCTCTCTGATTCATAGCAAGAATACTTTGTTAAATGCTTTGCTCTGTACTTTGTTCTAAGCACCAATGGCAACAGAAAATAAAACCTTGTACAACTTTGTCAAACCGATTAAAAAGTATTCAGTTTTAATTCCATTTTAAAGTCCACCTTTTGTTTCACCCGTAAGTCTAACATTCTATTTTAGGGGACGTAACAGTAAGAAAAAAAAGTCAGTCATAAGTCGAGTAAAAGATTTCCATGTAACTCAATGGAACGAATATAAGAAGATAGAGAAGGTGATCAACATCCGTAACCTATTCTAGTGTAATGAGTCGTTGCAGGCTCTTTAGGTATAAGGTTCTCAAGTTGGAATGTGCTTTTGTCTCCAGTTTTATTATTATTAATTTCTATATATTCGAAATAAAAGTATTATAGATAGTTTGCTCTGCATAAGTGCATAAAGTTGGTGCGCGATTAAGCTATTCTAGCTCGAGGTGAAACGCATGTGAGAATACTTGACGTCACATGTACGTTTTAGTCGCGGAATGCTGTTTGAGCTTTAAAGGCTGTACTTTGAACAACTTGCCAATAGTTCTTCAGGTACGATAGGTGTACTAAGGAAATGCCTGGACTTCATGTCCTCGCGCAAATCGTTCAATAACTCACATTGTGTTTGGTTAGGACACATTAAAGTTCGTGAATTAGTTAAATTACTTTAACAAATAAGCAACAAAACCAGCTACTGACCGTTGGTGGCGCAAGGTCACCAACGGTCCTGTGGACTAGAGGGCTGGACTTTGCACTCGTATCATCGAGACGGGTCGAAGTCAATAGTTACGAAAGTGGATGATGGAAATTAACGTTTCTCTTAAGTATTATGCCCTACATGCAGAGATTCTTATTGAGCAGTACTTTTCCAAATCGCACAGCATAAAACTGTCTGCTGGGAGTAAACTGGCGAATTTGAATTTTGTTGTTCAGGCCGTTTTGATCGTGTGTAATAAGGTTCCGTGTAGTGAAGTTTGTAGAATGATGTATCTTATACAGCTAAAATGTCAATTATTTTATGAAAAGCCTTAGTGTACCTGAAAAGCTTGCTTAGTTCTTGATTTGTTGTTATAATGGTTTCTAATAGAGGAAAGCGAGTTGTATTCAGAATACCCGTATCTGTATTGAGGGGCGAGGTTTTGGTTGTTATGTATCCCGTCTCTTGGAGTGGTCTGTAAGTGTGTGAATCCGATATGCATATAATTCGATACAGGATCTCTTGTGTGCTCTTTTATCCTGGTCTTTCATATTCCTTTTAGTTAGAGCGAGATCGAGAGATGCTACAATATTTTATAGACAGAAATCATTATCTGACTTAATTTCTTGGTAATTAATAAAACTAGATAAGGAAAAATGGTTCTCTGAATTGGCATTGATTTTCCCATAAGCGAGGTTCACTTCTGAGTTTCAAACCCTCAAAAGGGAATTTAGCTTAGGGAAATTATTTTCACAGAATCGAAACGTCAGGGTTTTCTAAGCAACTGTAGAAAATTTCATGGAAATATCTTGAAACTTTCGTTTTTACAGGTCAATTTCTGTTACACGAATTAATACATATTGAGGGGGGCATTGTGAATAAACCTTTCTTTCCTTTCCTAGAAACCCTATTGACCAAAGAATCAACAATTAAACAAGCTTTTATTTTCCGCACTGTTAAGCTACTCGTGAAATAACTAAATGATATATTTATTCATACTTCAGCTGTACAAAATACATCATTGCACATACTTAAGTAATTATAACCTTATTGGTTAACACATATGGCCAAAATCTATCATAAAATAATTTATAGACATTTTCAAATTTAATTAAAACAAACCTCACACTGCGTAACCGTAAATTTACATGACCACAATATAAAAGAATATTTCTTGCTCCGTGAGTTGCCATCTTACAGATTCTTTACCAGCCTCTATTTTTCTTTCGAAAATTATGTAATCAATCGATTAACATAGGTCTTTCGTTTTAAAATATTGATTTTATTCAGTTGCTTTCCACCCTCTGCGAGAAAGTTTCAGACCTGAAAAGAAATATCAGAATTGTTAGTGTAATATAGTGCATAGAAGTTCGTCGGGAGTTCACTGAAGATAAACTCGCTTTCTAATAAATAAATAAATAAATAAATAATAAAAAAAAAAGAGAGACAGATAGTGACTTGCTCAATTAAAATTTGTTCTCTCATTGGAAAGGTCCTGAATTCAAGTCCAGCGAGCGTCCGTCTTGACTGAAGTTTTCCCTCAGTCACACTAGGTTAATACCTCCAATTGGGTCCCGATTTGGTAAGAGAATAGAGAAGGAAGGAAGTCTATCCGGATCTGAGCCGAGATGTCTAAAAACCATCACTTCAGTTCCTGAAAAATTTCCACACCTATTCGTAAACAGAAGGTCTTTATCTAAAGAAAATTAACAACTGCTAAAAATCGTCTTCAAATCATTATGTTGCTCCTAGAAACACTGACGTCTGTAACAATATTAAAATTTTCGAGTATGTCGGTCTTCGGTATTTCGTGAATGTTGATTTTAGTTTTTGTAGTCGTTCTTTGTCACTTTTCTTATTGCTTAAGATTAATGTAAAGCAACCATCTCCAACAAAAGAGGCAGCACTAGCTCCGTATATGTTTAATGCATTTTTATCGTTGCACGAAGTTTCAATGCTGCTCCTACAAATTCAAGCCTAGAGAGTTCTAACTTTTAGGGAAGGGGAAGAGTTCGATCAATGCCGATTTTTTATTTGCATTTTTCTTCGTTGTTGCAATCGCTTGAATGTTGTTGTGAATGTCAAAACCTATAACAATGAAGCTCCTTCAACAATGAACAAAAAATAAAATTAATAATCGGAGTTGATCGAACTCTTGAATTGATTATGAACTATCTTCCCTGAAAGTTAGAACTCTGTAGGCTTGAATTTGTAGGAGCAACTTTGAAATTTCGTGCAACGATAAAAGTACATTAGACATATACGGAGGTAATTTTGGCATCCTTTCTTGAAGTTCGTTGCTTTACATTAACCTTAAGTGAAGTGATGTCTTTATCAGTATTACACGTACATATTTTCGGCAGTGAAAGTTTCCGATGAATGTTATAGAGCGTGGGAATTTGAGTAGTTAACATGGTCTCTTAACCTTCCAGTATTTATTTGTAAACTGTATTAGATTAGACTGTGTCTAGTTTTAGATTGTAGAAACTTTCTTTTTGTCATGTATTGCAGGTTGGATGACATCTGTATGCTTTCAGATTCCTTAGTTTATGAATCATTTCATCACTCTCCTTGCTGTAGGTAGCTTGTTGTACCTGAACCTGACGCTTATTCAACGCTCCACTATGGCGTGGCGGTCGCATGGAAAGGATAACACCGATATGGTTCGAAGTCTAAGAAGTAAGTAATTTTGTTTCATTGTTATGCGTTTATTGAAGTTCAAGGTACAGTTTTTGTATTAGGGGTGACCACAGGAATAGGAGATATCCAATTCTTCAAGCATATATCCGGGGCTTCAGGCTGAGTCCTGTAATCCAGCTACCATAGAGGCAAATAGGGTGGTAGACAAGTACAGCTTTCGTGTTATTGTTACTGCCTCTGATGCAGTCCCACACGTGGTTCGGATGGACCTTAATGCCATCCTTAGAAACCACGAACTTCATTAGGACTAAAGTTACTACTCATTTAAGTTCAGGTGTTTATGTATGTCGCGTTTGTTTCGTTTCGTATAGATCAGAGATTTCGTTGCTAGTTTTGAGTGTTTTGCTCAATTAAGTTTTGAAAGTGTTTTGTCTTTGTATTATTACGAGGGCAAGTCAAAAGTTATCCGCATTTTTGCCATAATTTTCTTTATGTTAGCCACACTGCCTTCTGCGCTTGCATGCTATATTGTGTTACTCTTGTACTTAACGTTTCATTGTTCAGTTACAGAGTAAACATGGCCGCGCAGCTCGCAGTGTGCATCAAGGAAGAACAGAGAGCAGTGATCCGATTTCTCTGGTCTGAAGATGCGGCAGAGGCTAAAATTCATCGCAAATATCGGGATTGCAGCAAATATCGCAAACAGCGCTCTACCACGTAGAAGTTTGTATGAGTGGATCGAGAAGCTAAAAATAACCGGTCACGCGTGAAGCACGTCTTTGCATCCTACACTCTCTTTGTGCTTCACACTTGTATGGCCATTTTCTAATTTCTCGATCCATTCATACACACTTCTACGCGGTAGGGCGTTGTCCTGCAAGTCTGTGAAGAAATTTTAACCCCTGCCGCATCTTTAGACCAGAGAAATCGGATCGCTGATAAGTTCTTCGTTGGTGCGCACTCCCAGGGGAGTGGCCATGTTTACTCTGTAACAGAACAAAGACATATGCAGCAATCAAGATGAAACCTTGGTAACATAACCACAATGCCACTTTATAGCATGCGAGTGCAGAAGGCAGTGCGGGCAACCTGAAGAAAATTATGGCGAAAGTGCGGATACTGTTTGACTTGTCCTCTGATTTTTCTGAAGAAAATATATGGAAATCGAATAAGAGTTTGAAGGTGTAGAATGAGTGGTCACAATTTATACCTTTTACGGTTAATTCTTCAGCAGTAAGTTGTTCTGTGTATGAGAGTTATATAGTGTTTAAATCTGTGTGTAAGATCATTTGCGGATACAACGAAATGCCTTTAACACTAATGTGTATTGAGCCCCTCTTCTGCTATGAACCTTAATAGATCTTGTGATGTTTGCAATACCGTTGTTTTCGAACAATGTAAGCAAGTTTGTTGGTTTGGTCTAGTGTCACTGTGAGGATCTATGCCTCGCTTTGATCTACGATGCCTTTCAACGAGAATTTTTTTTCTTTCAGTGAACGGAATCATTCGCACCCGAAGGGTAGAAGAAACAATGCTAAATGTCGACAGAGGAAAGTATGCGAAACACAACCCATATATGGATGCCCCGCAAAGTATAGGCTACGGTGTTACAATCAGTGCACCACACATGGTAAGTTGTTTGTTGTTCTTCAGTGTTTTCGAGGGAGTAGAATGTGGTTTATTTGCAATTACAAGGATCAAACTTTTTTGTCGGAGTCGAAAACGTCTGTGTTCTTTTACATCCTTCGTGTTCGAGAATTTGTTGTACTTGTCAGACAAGCTTGATTTTAAAACACCGACTCAATAAACTACTGTTTAGTTGTGTATAAAATAAATTTTCTTTAAATACAAAATAAATCGGATTTTAAAAATGTTGTTCTTGCTTACAGTTCCAAGAACTGATAATTATAATTTTTAACCGTAGTTCGTGTGTGATACTCAGAAACTAAATCCACGTGATATGTGTCCAACGAACGCATACTCATTTCTGGTCGTTATAGTAGATAATTCATAACCATATTCAATCCACTATTGGATGAGGCCTCTCCCGGAGGGAGGAGTTGATCTACTGCTTTCAGGCTAGGAGAGCCGAAGCTCTCAACTGTGATCACCACTGTCTTTTATTCACAGCAGCTCCCCAATTACATCACGATGCTGGGTGGGCACCGTTCGAGACCCTCTCGCTTTGAAAAAAAAAAATCCTTGGCAGAGCCAGGAATCGAACCCGGGACCACACGATCAGCAGTCAGCGACAGTAACCACTAGACCAGCAGGGCGGTCATAGTAGGTGTAGAAACGCGAAGGTAGTTTGTTTCTTAAGATGGTTAAAATATGTGTTTTTATTGCTTTAATTTAATATATTCGATCATTGTATGTTAACATATTTGATGTTTTAAATATCTGTCCGTAGTTGTATATTTATTAATAGAAAATTATTTTTATTAAATTCCAGTAGGTATGTCTTTATTTATATACAATGAAGGAGACATTGTCACATGGTACGAATACAGAAAGTTCGCTTGTGTGTAATATATAAACACTGTAAACTGGAATTAAACCTCTAGTAGGCACTTCCACCAAATATCTCGAAACTATGTAATATGGCATCCTATATGTAATAGTTTACATTTTCCGTAAGTTAGTTTTCATTGGGCATTCCCGTTACACGTTAATTACTTAAGCCAGTATTTCACCACACACCAGGTACAAGGTATTCTCTGTGTTTACAATAGAAATCAATTGCAGAAGATATCCCAAAAATAACAAGAATTGATTAATATTCTATAATTATTTTTGTTTACATTCAAGTGATTTTGTTAGCAACACTTGAAGTCTGTTGCGATTCAGACATTTTTCCTTTGGAAACGAGAGAGATTTTCTTTCTTTGCAGAAATGTTCAGCATAAACATTTCTCCTGTAAGTATTCCATTTTTGTATTCGCATCTTTTGTATTCGTGTGGGATCACACAGGGAGCATCTTCATTTTCGGTTCGTCTTTTCTTGTTTTGGCTGTGCTGCTGAAGTATTTGGAGGCACACAATTCTAAGAAGGAAGTCGATTTAATTGCACCTAGTATTGTTTTCTGAAGACCGATTGTACTCCTGCGAGTAATTAGGGTTTCACCTAGTTCGGTAACATAAATTTGAATCCTTTATTTTATTTTTGAATATTCCATACTGGATTGAGGTAAAGTCATATAATGAAAGCAGGTAAACCACGAATGTCCGGGGGATTCAAAGAAGAAAGCCACAAGTTACCGGTTCGTCTTCCTTTTTCATGTGTACTTGTGAAACATTTGGTCCCATGCGTGTACATGGCTTTTACATTCATTGCATAGGATGAGAATATCTGGCTTATAGCTTTCCCTACTACAATGTGAGACGTTTGGTGCATGTTGGAGAGCTATATCACTGAATTTTGAGGTTTGGAATATACAAAACTAATGTAAAATCTTTGTTAGTAAATCCCACTACAGACGATTCGGATTCCCTGCCTTTGCTTAGACAGTAAGAATAAGTTTTGTTCTTCCTTACAGTTCCAACAATCGTTAGACCGTTTCAACAAAGTTTTGACATTTGAAGATCAGTAAAAATGTTATCACAGGTAACGTTCCTATTAGTTCGATAATTGGGCCCAGCTAACGATAAGATCATAGTGCTAACAGCGTTCAAACTTCCTGACGTGCCTCCTTGCCCTACATAAGATAGTCCTCTTAGTGGATAGTAAGTTTTGGAGCCAGATATCTACCAAATGTTCATACCATATTTAACAGACATGGATTTTATGTACTCTCTAAAAGGGTAGCGAATTTACATCCGATAAGTTGTTCATCAGCAAAGATTGCTTCCAGAAGATAAGGTTTGGTTAAATTCTGACAAGACTCTCCCATAGGTCGCTTATTGGAGCTAATTTGTCTTCTCTTGCCGTTGTGATCCAGTAGCTGTGTTATAACACCTCAAAGATCGAAGGAAGTCCTCAAACCAGTCATAACCTACAGTAGCACGAAAGAAAATTGAAGGGTCATATCTTCATTCCTTTTTTTTTTTTTTTTTTTTCATCTTGATGTTTAAACTCTAAGTGACCAGCTGTAAGAAGCATCCCATTAATGCTTTCATTTCAAATATGTCACCTGGTTTCCAAGGATTTATTCAACATTTTTCCAAATATACACGAATTAATTCAAGGTCAGTGGACTTCACTATATCGTCAATGATATCTCATGATATAAACAACCCGATGGTATCTTTTAAATTCAAACTTTGACTTTGCGGAGGAAGAATAACTGTTTAGAGCACACCTAATTATATTGTGCTCTTTTGTCTTCGGTAAATGTTCTTTACTCCATTGTGTCTGGTCTTTTGCAACATATACAGTCAACTCATTACTAGAATGATAACCAAAGGCACTGTTTTTCATCCAATAACTCTCATTTTTCTTGAACACATTCACTTGTGTACCTAATGTCCTCATCACGAATTTGGTGGTCTTGTATAACTTCAAACTCAGGATCATCGTCGTCGGGCCGTGGTGGCTCAGTGCTAGAGCCCTTAGCTCTGGTGTTTGGGATCGTCGGTTTGATCCCACTCTATGGCATGTGGGCTTTGTGGTGGACAAAACACCGTGTGCGTGGGTTTTCTCGAGGTATTCCCGTTTCCTCCCACTTCCTTAATTCCATCGTTATCGTTAATTCTCCCACCATTATTTATACGGCTTGAGCCAAAGTTACCTAAAGGCCTCTGAAAAAACAGGCTCATCGACATCTTTTATAGACAAATCAGAACAACAATTTATTTTCCAAATAGCAATTGCTCAGTGTCTTTTTGAGATACTTAAACACGCAGCCGTCCTTTGATCCATTTACGTGAATAACGTGGTTACTTTTGAATAAACAGTTCCATCAGTTATAATAGGTAAAATTAAATGTCTATCATTGTCATGTTGAAAGTGACGTTTAGCTAACGAAAGTATGTTCGTGTTAGGATTTGGACAGCCATCGTTCTTTTCGAATTATCAATCGGGCAGTTGGTTTCTAACCAGCTATTATGCCTGCTTAACCTGAATCTTCCTTTTCAGTTTGCAGCGTGGATGTCGGAATAGTGACGATTTCACTGCGAAAGTTTCACTTTGTTTTATAAGTTCATGTGATTTATGTACACAAAGTCAATAGTACGTAATTATTTCCTATTGAATTGAGTTTTGGAATCAAAACATTTCCTGAAAATGAAGCTTTCGAGCTAATTTTCACTGAGTTTTCTTTCCTGTATACATTGACGGTGTTCCTTTAGAGCCTATATATTGTCGTTAGCAATAGAGAAGTGATCTCTCTTGTAGTTAATTGAGCGTGGAAAATTCACATGAGAATGTGCTAATACAGCTTTGATATGAAAACCAAGTTGAACGTAATACGTTATACATTAACTGAGAATGCTATTTTCTTGCAGCATGCCCACGCACTGGAACTTCTGAAGGATCAGCTTGTGCCTGGTGCCAGAGCATTGGACGTTGGTTCAGGGAGTGGCTACCTTACAGTCTGCATGGCTCTTATGGTGAGATTTCGTGTTTTCAGATGATAGATTTTCCTAGTATATGCATGTTTTTTCTTCTTTCTTTTCATAATATCAGTTACAAGAAATTAATTCTTTCCACTGGCAGAAACATGTCTGTCATCAAATTAGATTTTCTCATGGGGAGGGGGGTCTAGCTGTTGCATTGGCACGTACCGGCCATTCTGAGTTTCTCCAGGGTTTTGCTCAGTTTTATCATACCAAAACCAGTATGGTACTTGAGCAAAGGCCCTGACCGTCACCTTCCCTACTCATGAAAGAGGGGTACTCTCAGGACGTATCCCGTAATCATCCATTAAGCCTGAGCCAAAGTAGTCTAAAGGCCTCAAATAAATTCAAATTCATAGTAGTGTCATTTGGTACAGCGTTGTTTTTGCATCCGGGAGGTTCTGGATTTGATACCAGCAACCGTCCAACCTGACAGGTTTTTCCACAGTTTTCCTCAGTCATAACAAGCTAATGCCGGGATAAAATTAAGTCCCGGCCGACTCCTTTCCTCTACCCCAACATGGCCAGAGCCATAGATGCGTAGAGAACATAAATAAATTTAAATTCCACAGAAGTGGTACGCCGTTAATGACTGAGGTTTATACACAACTTTACGTTTACATGCATTAACATTTTACTTTTAAAATACGAAGAAAAAAAAAACTTAAATAAACCCGACAAAAAACGCCTGGGCTCAGGTTTTTTTTTCAAACCCTGCGTCTGGAAAACAGAAACATAAACAGCTGTAGCATTTTAACTCAAACTGCTGTATCTCGACCAGAAAGGAGTACCTCACTCACAAGTCAGTTTTTAGCTAGAAGAATATCCACCAGAAAGGTCTCTGCATAAAACAATCGTGCCGAGTGGGATCATCATAGAATTCATAGTAAATGTGTAATTAGCTCATACCACATATCTAAGTTGAACGTTATCGTGACGAGGTAGAAGTATTTAAAGAAAAAAGAAATGCCTTATTTAGGGAGAAAGCAGTCTTCCTCAAACCGCAGTCGCTACTAACGTGAACTTGAAACGTTACCAACATAGGAACATTAGAAAAGAATCGTAATACATTTTCAAGAAATACATTCACATTATAAGCTGAAAATTACTGATATTGTTGGCCACTAAAGTTAGCTGTCACTCATTTTCTCTCTGTTTGTTCGATCTCTAATCTTCCCTTAGACTTTTGTTTTTCACACTGATTTTCTTCCATTTTATCCAGAAAAAGGGGACAGTCATATTTCTGTGCCGTAATAGAACGAGAGTGATGAATGATAGTAACAGCATAATATACTTATACATGAAAGTGATAATTCAATTTATGTACGAACTGAGTAAATTTCAAAACAATGTTTCAAAATGAATAAACAATAATAAGAAAAAAATGCAGATTTTCGAGATAAGAAACAAATTGCAAACTTACATCCAACTTGGCATTCCACTATTCGTGTTAATATCAAATAGTGCAGCGTTTTGATGATTATAAACACTACTAGTTTCGCCAATTTATATATCAGTTTCATCTGGTACGAAGGAAGGGGAGAAAAGAAAAAGGTGTAGGATTAATAAAGCCGTCCGAAGAGTTGGCTTTTGTCCGAACTATTTGATGGTTGGATCAAAGATGGCGGATCTTTGAGGAAACAGACGATACTATGTTGTCACAGTGTACTGCGGAATGATAATGCAATTATCTGATACTGGAACAAATAAACTTGGATGAATAACTGTGTGTATGGTTAAAAAGGGTATATATATACACTGAAGTGCCACTAGCCATGGGATACCTACCTAATAATGTGTGGGACCCCCCCCTCCCTCGAGCACGGCGAAGTGCAGGAACTTGACGTGGCAGGGACGCGACATGCAACAAGTCGCAGGTAGTCCGCTGGAGGGATTTGAAATCTCGATTGCCGGCAACGATTCGGTGGTTGCGGGTGGAGGATCCTGGGCACGAATTGCCCGTTCGATCATATCCCACGTGTGCTCGATAGAGTTCATGTCCGGCGATCTAGGGGGGGGGGGGGGGAAATCATGCGTTGGAAGTTGACAGAATGTTCCTCAAACCAGTCGCGCACCATTGCGACCTGGTGATATGGCGCATTGTCATCCTGGAAAATTCCATTGTTGGCAGGGTGCACGAAGTCCATAAAAGGCTGTAGATGGTCACCAAGCAGCTGAACATAGCGCTGACCAGTTAATATTTGGTTCAAGCGGTCCAGAGGACCCACACCATGACGGGGCTTGCACAATGCCTTGTTGACAACTTGGGTTCATGTCCTAATGGGTCTGCACCACACCTGGATCCTACCATCCGCGCTTAGCAATTGGAAACGTGACTGATCTGTTCACGCTACACGTTGCCA
The DNA here is from genome assembly GCA_022664845.1 of Lepisma saccharinum. Classification (NCBI taxonomy): domain Eukaryota; kingdom Metazoa; phylum Arthropoda; class Insecta; order Zygentoma; family Lepismatidae; genus Lepisma; species Lepisma saccharinum. Next base: position 17,173 of record JAGDQP010009135.1, read on the forward strand.
GTCCACGTGTTCCCGAGCCCATGTGAGTCGCCGCCGCCGATGGATATCGATTAGTAGCTGCATGTGTGTCAGTCTTCGGCTGCGATACCCCATGGAGACCAATTGCGATGCACGCACCTCTGAGACACGTTCCTGGTACGTTCTGCATTGATTTCTGTTGTCAGATCAGACACTGTTGCTTGTCTGTTTGCCCAGACGTAGCCGGTCGCGGTCATTTAGTACCCGTGGGCGGCCACTGCGTTGTCCCTATTGGGTCGTAATGCCTCCTGTGCGGTACTCACGGTCCACCATTGACTGTTGAGCGAGTAGAGTTCATTGTCTGGACGACTTCCGAAATCTCATGCCCTTTTTGTCTAGCACCAATTATCATCCCGCGCTCAAACGCCGATATAATTCCCGTCGGGTTGCCATCACCACGGTACACGACGTTTCACTGGACTCGTAGAAGTCCAACTGACCATGCTGCAACTGCTTCTCGCCGTTTGACCGGTCCACCGTCCGCTAGTTCCCTCCCGCAGTCCCTATAAAACTTTTGTTTCATTTTATTTATTATGTCAAACCACGACTTGATTAACAAACGCATATATAAATTTAATGCTGGTTGTTGTTATTTGAATAAAAATACTCGCATATACCATAGCGAAACATGACCCTTGTACCTACCTATTACAGACCGATTGAAGAAAATTTACGTTAATAATAATTTGAAGTTGCTCTGAAACCTCCTGAAACATTAAATGTAGATTTTACCCAAGTTAAAAGTTATTGAATTCCAAAAGATACAGAAAATTGAGTTTACCAGATCACTTGTCAATTCAAGGATCTGTATGTCGGAATGACTAAGAGGAACCTTAGCACCAGAGTCAAGGAGCACATTAGAGATGCGAAAAAGAAACAGTTTCCCACGTCTGGTCTTCCACAACACTTAAAAACTTCTATACATGAAATAGCCCGTGTCAAGCTACTATACTGTATAAAACATTCACATAAAGAGCGAATGGTATATAGAGTATTATTCACAAAAATCAACCAGCATTAAATTTGGATCAGGATTTGTTAAACAAGTCATGGTTTGGCGTAATAAATAAAATGCAATAAAACGAGTTTTTTTTTATTATTATTATTTTTAACAAATCATCACGCATTATTTGCAAATACTTAACATTTAAAATATATATCCCCTTCCCATTTTTGGTAACGTTTTTAACCAATCCCACACCTTTTCATACTTCCCTTCACACCAGATGAAGCTGATATATATGAATTGGTGAAACTAGTAGTGTTCATAATCATCACATCGCTGCATGATTTGGTATTAGCGAGGATGGAATGCCCAATTGGAGGTAAGTTTGTAATAATAAGATTCCTTGCTTTTGTATAGAATGAAAAAGAAGAAAAAATCTATTTCAGGTTGGTGAGACTGGTCGAGCAGTTGGAATAGATCATATCCAAGAACTTGTGGAGTTCTCCGTTCATAACGTTGAAAAAGATAAACCGGAACTGCTTGAGTCTGGACAGTTAAAATTAGTTGGTAAGTATAATTCCACTCGCAGGTTAATCCAATTAACAGTTAATAGAACTTTTGTCAATTTCCCTTTTTATTATTGTGGACTCCTCATGTCATAATCTAGAAGTATATAGATAAGATAAAATGAATTGTATATTCGCTAACAGCACTGAGAAGTATATAGAGAAGGCCTGTCGGTACACGTTGAAAATTCGCGTGATCTCTGTGATCCAGAGTCGTTCCATGTGGGTTTGTGGTGGACAACATCGTGTGCGTGAGTGTTCTTGGGGTTTTCCATTTCCTCCCAGTTTCTTTATTCCACCAATTCTCCCATCATCCATTCGACCTGAGCCAAAGTTGCCTAAAGGCCTTAAAATTAATCCAAAATGATCTGTGTATAGTTTATTGAAGTAGTATAAGACGTACTAGACGCATTTACTATTAGTTCCGCCACCAGGAGAAAAAATTTTCCAGAATGGCGGCTAAAGTTGACAGACATGCTAGAGCTTTAAAGAATCGTTATCTTATTTCAACACCATTTGTTTCACATCGATATGGTTTCAGAGTGGACTTTCCAAAATGGCTACCGGAAGATAAAACTCAGATTAAAATTTGCGTGCGTAAAATCTTGTGAGATTCACGATACGTGAATTTGAGTTGATAGAATTTAAATAAATATTGGGGCGACTTCAAAAATATTTTACTTACGTGTCTTCACTGTTAAAGTCCCCTTCAAACATATTCGCTTGTTATTAATTGAAAAGTGATTGTGTGTCAAGAAACGGCTATCAAAATTTTAATGTCTAAAAATCTAAAGGTAGTCCTCTATCATTATTTCATGGGACTTATATATGTGTTTGCGTGTTGTTACCATGGAAATTGTAATCAGATGAAAATTTTAATAAGGCTGAAACCTTGAGAACAGTCCTGTCTACCGTCGTGTCAACTTTGGGTAAAGTCGAATTCGGATGATCAGTTTCGACGTGTTGCACGAACGTTAATTTATTTGTTTCTCATTAGCATGTAGAAAAGCACTGCCAGCTGGTGTTCAGAATTTGGGATTACCCCGTTCTATTTTTTCTCAAGTATACATGAGGACTATTTAGACCAATATCTCCAAATACGACTAGCTTGTTGTTACGGACCCACAGAACAGACCCTGGTCTTAGAGAGCCAGTTAATAGCTAGTTCATTTTAAACAAACTGGCCTTGGAGCAAATAAAACATCGATAGTGAACTATCACTTCCCAGGTCTAATCAAACCGTTAACTCAAGTGACTTTTGATTAGTGATTTTTACAATAAAACTGTTAGGTGTATTAATGATTAATGATTGGCTAACTTGGAATGTTCATATGACAGTTGTGGATAGTAAGGTCTTCATCCTCTGTTATTCCGTGCATATATTAAGCGATCACAAATATTAAATATACCACTCAAATTTCTGTTCTTTCCTGATTCTGGTGGCTATATATTGGAATATTTGAGCAAGTGTGTAAGCACATTTCCTTTACAGAGAATAGCTTAGTGACTGTTTTTGTACTCAGTGTTTAGTTGTGTTTGTCAGAAGAAAGTATTACTAGAATGCTGAAACTGTTCCGCTGTACTGTCGGTTGTTAATAAAGTTTGAGTGGTTAAACCTTGTCAGCATGTATTAGTTTAATTATTATGGAACTGAAACACTAGAGTCTGAATTCACAACTGTCTTCTCAATGTTGCTATAACTTAAAGAAAGAGGGGATACTGAAAAACACTGTGTGAAAAAATAACAAGATATGAACATTCCTGGCTTAAATGCGCGCACCACTTCTGAAAAATAAATATTATTTCTCCGTAGATATTTTTAAATAATCTGTTGCTATATCATTATTATGTAGTGACGCCTGTTCTACTTAAAACGACACTTTCTTCATTGTAAGTTAATTAATTAAACATAATTACGTACCTTTTGACATGTGTATTAGGTTATTGAGCTGCGGAAGGCTTGCATTAAGCTCAAGTTATTTAAATACCTAATCTTGTAGTATTCAGTTTTACAATCTATGTAGTTCTGATAGCTCATTAGGGAAATGCTATATTCTTTAATAAGTACCTTTAATTTATGTAAAATATCGTTCCAGTAGACTTATTATTTCTGTTTTCATATGGGCCCTTCCATATGCTTTTCCGTATCATTTATTTTTTTTCCATTATTGTTTTAGTTGGTGATGGAAGGCTAGGATACCCAGATGACGCTCCGTACGATGCCATACATGTTGGTGCAGCTGCTGCTACCTTACCTCAAGAGGTATGTTAAATTTTTGCTTTTTGCCCCTGACGTATCACAAGATCCATGCTGGAAAGTCCTTCAGCTACATTCTGAATGCTTTATTTGGTACCGAAACAATCCCCTCATCCTTCAAGTTAATAGACATTCAGACCCACATAATTGACGCTCTGGCCAGTAAATCCGACACACTTGTTCATTTTTGATTCTCCTTTGGAGGCCATACATGCAAGAACCCTTAAGCTGTACGGCATTTACATTTCTTCAGTCCTGTTTAACTTCTTCAGTATGCTTTCTGTTGATGAAACTTTTTCTATCTTGAACTTACTATAACTACTCATATCAACCCAGTGCCCGTTATCTAGTATATCAACCCAGTGCCCGTTATCTAGCAGTGGCATAGACTGTGGCTGTTCGGTCCCTTCCATAGACTGTGGCTGTTCGGTACCTTCCATTTCTCTGTCCTCAAAAGATTTCTCGTCGAGGGACGTCATTCCTCACACATTTGACATGTTTAGCCCACAGCTACTTAACTGGTTTATAAATGTTTGATTTTACTCTTTTAACTCCATTTTATTCAGCCTTACCAACCTTCAATTCCTTTCTCTCATTTTCTCACTAGCGTTAGAAAGAGAGAGATGTGAAAAGCTGTTATCCTGTCCTATTGCTCTCCTTAACTCTTTCTACGGCCTGAGCCAGGGATGCCTAAAGGCCATAAATAGAACTCAGTCTTAACTCTTTCTAAGCAACCTGCGTTCATTCATACTGCTTAAGGAATGCTGGTTTTTCATAATTGTTTTAGTCCTTCGTTTCTTCAGCAACAAATTTCCCGTTGTTGTGGTTTCATTTATACTGCAGGGTGTTTTCAGGTCAAGAAAGTAATAAAACAATAGTGAAATGTCCATGGATTCAGTCAGGTAAACCGTGTAATTTTTATCTACTTTTAATGGTACATTTGCAATTTTCTTAAATGTGCAGAAAAATATCCTCGTACTTTTGAAGTATGTTTGATGTTGTGAACTTTTAATCTTACAGCATGGTGTGTTAAGAAATATAGTTACCCAGAGGAATTATATCTTGTGAGTTTGATATGGCAATCCTAGTCCTTGTGCCAGAAAAGTTGTTGGTATAAAATGGGGGGACCAGATGAAACTTTCAGCACTTGTACACTGGCATGTATAGAGCACGAAAATACGTGATAGACATTCCAAAAGGGTAGCTATCCAAGATGGCGGCCGACGCTATTTATTAAAATCAACATATCTCGGCTACGAATTATCCGATTTCGATCATTCTTTTTTTAAATGAAAGATATTTTTATTGGCTACATTTATGTTTATGAGCAATATTTTCATAAATCTAATAGTTTTTCAGTTAAATGTAAAAAAGTTTCATTTTAGCCTAAAATATTTTCTTATTTAATATTAAACTTTGAAACGACTGGTTTTAGATAAACCTATGTCCTTACACAAAATATAGCGTGTAACCTAGGCTTTAATTTAAAAAAAACGATCAATTAAACCCGACAAGTATAACCAGAGATATGGACAATCAATTGTTTGAAAATTTCTTCAGTACGAGTTAGCATTATGGAGGCACTAATGCGCGTAGAAGCTACATGAAGATTATCTATAAAACGGGGGGACCAGATAAAACTTTCAGCACCTGTACACTGGCATGCGTAGAGCACGAAAGCACGTGATAGACATTCAAGGAATGTAGCTATCCAAGATGGCGGCCATTCAAAATGGTGGCCGACGCTATTTATTAAAATCAACATATCTCGGCTACGAGTTATCCGATTTCGATCATTCTTTTTTTAAATAAAAGATATTTTTATTGGCTACATTTATGTTTATGAGCAATATTTTCATAAATCTAATAGTTTTTCAGTTAAATGTAAAAAAGTTTAATTTAGCCTAAAATATTTTCTTTTTTATTATTTTACTTTCAAACGATTGGTTTTAGATAAACCTATGTCCTTATACAATATATAGCGTGTAACTTAGGCTTTAATTTAAAAAAAAAAAGATCAATTAAATCCGACATGTATAACGTTCAGAGATATGGACAATTGTTTGAAAATTTCTGCAGTACGAGTTAGCATTATGGAGGTATTAATGCGTGTAGAAGCTGCATGATGATTTGGTATAAAACAGGGGCACCAGATGAAACTTTCAGCACTTATACACTTGCACGTATACAGCACGAAAATACGTATTAGACATTCAAGGAATGTAGCTATCCAGGATGGTGGCCATTCAAAATGGTGGCTATCGCCAGTTTTCAATGGTACATATATCTGCATGGCATATCTCGTCTCTAAGTTATCCGATTTCGATGGTTCCTTTTTAAAATTAAATATAATTTCTTTGAGTTCAGTGAGCAATATCTTCATAAATCTAATATTTTTTTCAGTTAAATATAAACATATGAATTTTAACCGAAATCATTTTTATTAAATTTTTGACTGAGGC
>JAGDQP010009135.1:46781-60439 GCA_022664845.1 Lepisma saccharinum
TCTCAGCACTCATCAATCGACAAGATTTCGAGATCGTTGTCCATTCTATTTCATGGTAATTTGTAAGCTCTAGTGTGCTATGAACTTACATTTTGATAGTGCTATTAGTTTTTTAAATATTTTGAAAAATATTTAAAATGGAGGAGTGGGGGATTGGGGACTACGAGAAAAGAAGTACACACGCCTTGCAAATTTGAGAAAAAAATATTACATTTCTATTTATAAAAGCAGCTTTCCTCATAAATAGATTAATTTGATGAGCGTAACAATGTATATACACAGCATTTGAAATAGGACAATACAATGCCATAGCTTTAAAATTATAGTTTCGCGATTAAAATAACATAAGTCGCCCGCAACGACCTCTGTCTAAAAGCGATACTGGTCTGACGGCTGATGCTGCCAAAAATTTCATGAAGATATGAAGACAGGAAGAGGAAAGGGCACGTAATCTCGTTTGTCGACTTCCATTCTAAACCAATATGGACCAAATTTTCAGTTCTAACTCTGCTTTTTACGCTTGATATCGCTGTGTGGCCCGTTTTTATTCATGTCTTAATTCTTGCAAAAAAAAAGTAAATATTTGCAGTATTTTCTATTGCATACAGAGAACGGTATACTATTATACGACTAACTCAGGATTTAGAACTTGAATAGAAAACGGGTCGCACTCGCACAGCGATAAGAAGCGTATGAACTTGAGTTAAAACTGAAAGTTTGTACCACATTGGATTAGACTGGAGGTGGGCACACGAGTTCAAATATTTGCTCTGGCGTCTATCTTCCGACACTAAGGAGTCATTCCAATATCCAGAAAGTCGCGCGCGAGATTCAGCATTCCGTGGTAACACTTCTGTTGAAAGCATGAAGGAACATATACACGCTCTCTCTCTCTCTCGCTCTCACACACACGGACAGAGAGAGAGAGAGAGAGAGAAACTGCGAGTAAATGAAGGGAACTAGCAGACGATTTTCTCCATCCTAGGAGAAGGTCTTGTCACTTGCTCGCAACAAAAGCCACCTTGTGGAAGCAGTGCAAAGCTAGGGAGGGGAGGCATGAGAAGACACGTTCAGCTTGCTTTTCCAGTACAACTTCTGAACTCCTGTGCTAATTGGTATTACAAATGTCAGCCCAACATTAGTGGAGGGGAAGGCTGTATAGCGAGATAGGCGTTGAAGCAGGTGCGCGTGAATTACAACACTAAGATCAAACTCTGAACTTGTGAAGGATCTTTTTCCCTTCCTAAAAGGAAACTATGGCTTTTTTTAACTCCGAGGAATAGAATATTGTTACATATTCGATATTTTAGAGTGATTGAATTAAAAATTTTATAACTTAAGAAAGTGTGTGTTGCGCAACTGGGCAAACAAACAATAGCACCCACCGCTACTGCTGTGAGGTATTCTTTTTTTTTTTTTTTTTTTTCAATTCCATACTTGTTTTTCCTAAGTCGTGATCGTGAAAGAAACGCTTTGTTGAACGGAAATCATAATTCTGAAATTATAGAACATCTAAGCTCATCTAGTGTCATTCAAAAGTTTCCCAGTAATGTGTCTTCGAATTCTTGGGTAACTAATGATTCCTGTTTCAATCCAGTGAAGACTGCGGTCCATTCACAATAAATTTAAATAACGTTACCTTATAAATATGGAACAGAAACTTCACTAAACTATAACTTATTCTCTGAACGTACTTGTGCATGTATAGCTGCAGGATTTGGTAATAGTAGATTTATCTCAACAATTTTGGGTACTGAATATTCACAACTACTATTTGTCACTTATTGCATACAAAGGAGCTTTTGCATGGCCGAGTTGGTAATGCCTTTGCTTTCAGTGCAAGTGGTTCCGGGTTCCATCCCGCTTGGAGCTCGAGTTTCCGTTTTTGACCCTGCACGTGTGAGGACAATTAGGAAGCTATTGGGTTAGAAAAAGAAGAAGCGAACTTCGGTCATGGAAAGCATATAAAATAGCATGGAATAGTTACGGTGACAGGCCAAGGTCCGATATAGGCTGTAGCAACGTGTTTATTGTATTTTGTATAAAGAGGAACGGTAAGTCTCTCGTGGTAATTATTGCGGAGGTTCAAGGAAGGTTTTTTTCTTCTGTTTTTGTGAATATGACATACACAAGGCCGCCTTTCTCAATTTAGAGCAAATTTGTAAACTGGAAGTTCCTCTCGTTTCACAATAAATATTTGTACATGTATTTTATGTGATTGTATATACACAACACTATAGACCTGAGGCAGTCCAAGGAAATTGAGTGGTATCTTCTGTAGAAAGTTGCAATATTACTGGAATAAAGAACTTTGTCGTTCAATCTATGCTATCTTTCCCCGCTGCCTCCTCAGGGCTCATTATAAGATATATCAACGTTGTAGGAGAGGGTGGTAGGAGGGAGGTCTTTGGAATGGTGGATGCAGTAGAATTACATTGCTGTAAGAAAATTAACTTTACCGTGACGTACACGTTTCGATCTTTTGCCTTCTATCCAAAGAAGCATGCCTAAAAGACGCAACTCAGAATGTCTAATTTGCTTATGCGCATCTTAATGTATCGTAAGAAATCGTGACGTTTCCTAAGTCGCCTAAAAGATGTGACAACATTTCTATCCTCACGAACACTTGGAAGGATTAGATTTATTGAGGCATCTGTGTTGTCAAACGAACCTTGTGGTTCACGCGTCTTTGGAAGAAATATGCAGCAAGCTCCTCCAGCGTGTACGTATACTCAAAACGTTAGGTACAGATCGGCGATAACTCAATTAGTAGAGTTTTGGCTTCGCATTAGAGAGGTCCTGGCCAGGGGTAGCCTTCCTTGATAGACTTTCCTCAGTCACACCAGCCTAAGGCTGGGATGGTACTTACAGAATATAGCCTGATCGACTTCCTTTCCACATCCCACTCCTATCCCGTCCTGAACCAAAGATGCCTAAAAGCTATAAATAAGATTTTTTTGAAAGAAAAAAATGGTATTCAAAACATTAGACGGGTTGTATTAAACAAAATGCTTATTAATTAAAACAAAATACGACAAAACTAAAAATATTGATCGAAAGTAGTGATGCGAGGAATGATTAGTTTTGACGAACGCATGCATAGGAGAGGGTACCTTCCTATTTTGTTGTACAGTCGGTCATATGATTCGCTTATATGAATATTCTTTCTTGGTCAAGATAGGAAATTATTTTTTTGAGTCGCTTGTTTCAAGTGCAAGTTCATCTTTTAAATATATGTTGCTGGATAATAATCTTCGTAACTTTCGATCTAACGAAATAGCTTTTACAGCATTATGCTTAATTATGGCTTCTTGGCAAACAACACTGGCTATGAAGACGACTGTGTAAAGCAAGCTATTGAGGGACATATTTTAAGCATGAGGGCCTGCATGAAAAACGTTGTACGGTAACAAGTTCCTTTTTTTTTGGTTTCTGAGTATGCGGCGTTTAGTCTGTGCTGAATCACTTCATTCTGCGCTCCTTGAGAAATGTCGCTCCCTTATTCTGCAATATTTGATGTTTGTCGTTTTTGTTTGTAGTTTGGGACTTATTTTACTGATTCACAATTCGTACAACTTAATCAGGGAAACGGCCTGGGCGAAAGTTGCCTAAAGACTTCGTACTAGTGACGCAGCGAGGAAAACATAATAAAAATTACATCTACCGTGTAGTTAAGGAATCTTCACATAAAAATACAGAAAGTGTCCGGAAAGTATCGGGACTGCTCTCAGATTAAACCCACTTATTTACATTTGTGTACAATGAACTAGAATTCTTCAAAATAGGCCCCGTGGGCATCAATACACCGGTGCCAGCGTTTTTCCAAGTTTCATAGGACCCCTGGAAGTCTGCAACCGGAATACTGTTGAGGCACCTCGTCGAAGCTTCTTGCACCGCTGCAATCGTGTCGAAACGCCGTCCTTTTAGGACTCTCTTGATGCGGGGAAACAAAAAGAAGTCACACGGCGCGAGGTCGGGACTGTAAGGTGGCTGCGGTAGCGTTGCCACGTTGTTTCTGGCCAAAACTTCGGCGACAACTAGCGACGTGTGACTGGGCGAATTGTCATGATGGAGGGTCCAATGGTCGGCGATCTCCGGCGAACGCGATCCTTCAAACGACGGAGCACTTCTGCATAAAATTTACCGGTGACGTCCGGCAGGTACAAACTCCTTGTGCACTAATCCTTTCGCATCGAAAAGCACAATGAGCATGGATTTGACGCCCGACTTGCTCATGCGAGCTTTCTTCGGTTTTGGAGACTGCTTCGTGTGCCACTCCGTACTTTGGCGCTTGGTTTCCGGGTCATACTCGAAGATCCACGTTTCATCACCGTGATAACAGTGTCTAAAAAAATTGGATCCTCTTTCAAATGTGCAACCATTTCTGCAGTAACAGCCACACGCCGTGCCTTCTGCTCATCCGTCAAAACTTTGGGCACATGTTTCGCGCACACTTTCTTCATGTTCAAGGTTTCTGTGAGTATCTCGTGAACAATTGTTTTGGGCACATTTACTTCTTCGGCAATCAATCGCACACTGAGACGATGGTCTGAGTTCACAAGTTCTGCACCTTCGCCACAGTGTCGTCATTTCGGCTCGTTGAGGGTCATCCAAAGCGTTCATTATCATTAACCTCTTCACGGCACTCTTGGAACATTTTGTGCCACTCGAACACCCTTGTACGTGACATGCTCCTGATAAGCCTCCCGAATCATCGCAAACGTTTCCGTAGCGGTTTTGTTCAGTTTCACACAGAACTTGATCGCATAACGCTGCTCCACACATCGCTGCATTTCACTTTCCGGAGGTTTCGACGACGGCCGACACACGCACTTGCTACAATCACGATCTGCTCACTCCAGCGTCTCGGAGCATACTGCCGGCCGTTCCCTCGCTTTGCGGACATCCCTCTACCACTTCCCGCCACCGTGACTGGTCTGCGCGCGCATTCCTACTTAGGAATAAAGCAATCCCAATACTTTCTGGACACACCCTGTACATGTCCCGCTGAGTTCCCTTTTTAGATGTCCTTGCCCTGATGTTTGCTTTTAACCTTGGGACCATTGAAGGCAGTGTTGTACTACCGAAGGCCCGTCCAGTTTATTTTAGTTTGTATTTTTATGTGAAGATTCCTGAACTACACGGTAGGTGTAATTTTCATTGCCTAAAGACCTTAAAAATATTCAATCAAGCTGTCCCAAACGTAATGAGAAAGACTTTTTTCTCGACCGCCAGGCGCGTTGGGAGATGAATTGCTCGTCCTGGGAGTGTAGTGAGGAGTGCCAGGTATACAGCCAGACCGCCGCCATTCGCTCTGATCCTTCGCCTGTTAAGTAAGGTGCTGTCTCAGTGACACGTCACGTGAAGAAACGCGCAACGTAGTAGTGAACAACGTTATGCGATAAAGTTTTGTGTGAAACTCTGGGAAAAATGCATCGGAAACACTTGAAATGTTACGACAAGCCTACGCAAAGGAAGCGCTATCGTCTGCTCAAGTTTTCCAATGGCATAAGGCTTTCAAGGATGGAAGAGAAGACGTCGAGGACGAACAACGTTCCGGACGCCCCTCAACTTCGAAATCAGCCCAAGATGTGCAACGGGTGAAAGAAGAATTGAACTTAGATCGACGTCTTAGTGTTAGACTGATCGCCGATATTCTAGGAAAACTTAAAACGAATGTGCATCGCATCATTTCTGACAATTTGTGTATGAGAAAAATGTGTGCCGAAAGTTTTGACTGAGGACCAAAAGAACATCCGTGTCTCGATTTCACGCGAACTGACATCGTTTGACAGGTAAACCCAATTTCTTTCAGCGAGTGAACTGGTGATGAAACTGGGTATTTGAGTACGACCCGGAAACGAAAAGACAAAGTTCTGAGTGGCACTCGGCTTCACCACGACCAAAAAAAGAGAATGAGCAAATCAAAGGTGAAAATCATGCTCATTGTGTTTTTTGATATTAATGGAATCGTCTAGAAGGAGTTTGTTCCGACCGGAGAGACAGTAAGTGCAGCATTTTACGTCCAGGTACTCGACCGGTTAAGAAAAGGGTCATGTGCGTCCGCCCAGAGATCAAGAATGCCTGGATCCTTCACCACGACAATGCGTCGAGCCCCCACTGCGTTGGTGGTGAGAGAATTTTGACTACAAAAAACATTCCAGTGCTTCCTCAACCACCGTACAACCCAGACCTGGCTCCGTGCAACTTCTTTTTGTTCCCTCTTATCAAGTCTGTCCTGAAAGGAAGCAATGTTTGGACCATCGCAAACGTCCAAGCGGCTGTGACGAGGGCACTGAACAGTGTCTCCGTTGAAGACTTCCAGAGCTGTTACAGAGAATGGCAGAAACGTTGGACTCTGTGTATAGACTCGAAAAGGGACTACTTTGAAAAGTTCTAAGTGTATTTGAACCCAACTTCAATTAAAAAAAAAAAAAAATCATTCTCATTACTTTTGGACAGACCCTGTAGACCTTGTAAAATAGTCAATTCTTTGATCACATCATGAAACTTGTAAAGCTAAACCATGTCACCTAAAATGTATATTCTTATTCCTTCACATTTAAAATTCCTTCGCTTTTCTTTCTTTATTGCTTTTACTTTTGCACCGTAAATGAAAGCGTTATTCTTCGTTTTTCTCTTCACCCATTTTAATCGGTACGGTCAATGTAAAAAGGAAATAGGTAAAAATATCGTTGTGAAAAACAGACTCAATCATTTGTTATTGTATTAAAATAATAACTAAACATATGATTTCAAACAGTCGTATCATCCTCATTTTTTGAGATTGAACTGAAAATTTACTACGTAATGCAGTAAGTCATGACAAACAGGAAAACAAAGGAAACACGTATATTTATGTCGACGCAGACAGGCTCAATTAAAGCTTTGTGTAGGGAATCATATGGGTAATAGAAGAGATTCTGGAAATATAATAGCACTGAATGAAGCGTACGTACACTCTGTACCGTCTGGTAAACCTAGAAGACCTTCTGGGTCTAGTGGTAGAACTTGCTGCCCATAAATCATCCTAACTGGTTTCCTCTGACTTCGCTCAGTTCCACTAGTTGAATGTCAGTTGCTTTCTTTACGGAAGATCTACTTTTCTAACAGACGCTGAAGGCTAAGGCGGGATGTACATGTTTGAAGTAGCTGTTGGAGATTGTCTAGTTCTTTGTTTTTTTTTCTGTGTTGGTTTCTTACAAGATAAGATTTTACTTTGTATTACGTACTGCCCAAAGAAAACACGTTTGCCAAAGTATTACCTTGTATGTACCTTGATAATAAGCCGATTGATATTTTCTCTAACGAATTTATGATCTGATTATCTCTGTGAAGGAGATCTTAAAAGATGTTCGTCAGTTGTAAACAACGAGCTTTGTGTTGGGTTGAAAGCTTTGTAACGTTGGGACCTGGGCATGCTTGAAGTAGGACATGTAATAAAAGCTTACATAAAATGTAGTTCATATTGACTTTGCTTTATATTAAGCTTTATAGTGGACACAGTAGTTATGCGCTTGGGAGAGGACAGTTTAGAGTTGAATGTTGCTATTTTACTATTGTGTTCATTCTTTTAATTGGGTGACTAATCTGAATGTTCTTGGATAGGAAATTCATGTAAATCTCTTTCTTTCCGTTCATGTTACTGCATACAGTTTTTGTGTTACATTTTTTCTTTCAGACGTAATACTACTTTGAACGAAGATATTACCTCTGTAAACAGCCAAGGAAAATTAGTAATGAGCATTGCTTTGCTGTTCGCTGCACTCGTGTGTTTATTGCACTTTTGAAATCTTCCAGTCACAAGTAGTCTCCTTCCTGTTAGCTTCTTTTTTTTTTTCTAATTCAGTTGTCAGATTATACTGTAAAATATATTTATTTCTTTTTGAAATTTTTATAGAATGCACTTAACACGATCCGTGTCATGCAAATTTAGACACCTTGTAAACTGTCAGTCATAATAAAGTAATAGATACATGAAGCATTTATTATTCTTTAATATAAAAGTGTTTCAATAGTGTTCGGGATGTAACACTTTCCGTCTGTTATAATTTGTGTTTAGTGTTTTCCATCTGTATGTGTCAGTGGTAGAACGGTTGATGATAAATTGCATTATAAATAGTTTCACAAATAAACTCCCATGGAACGTAGCGAAATAGCCAGGTGAGTATAACATCATTTTTTAGTACGATTTATTAAGAAGTGAGAAATTTTCGGAGTACCTTTTCTCGCTTGAATGAAATGATTTCTTCTTAACACAGATCAAAGGAAGGTGTCGTAATGGTGATTTAATTGTAAATAAATCAGACCGAATCCATTATTATTACTATAGATGCTGTAAAAATTATAAATCCTCTTGTAGTCCACACAATAGTTTTCTTAATCCAGTTCCAGAGTTTATTTGACCAGTGTTATTCTTGTACATCTATTTGAGTACCCTTTTCTCAGCTCTCACCGACTGTGAGTCCCAGTCACCTTATCCATAAACAATTGGACCATGCGAGGAATCATCTACACCCGAACCGGCCTTTCCGCGAAACTCTCTACGCTCCCAGTCTTCTCCTAGCCTTCAGGTTCTCCAAAAGCTCTTCAAACTGGTGCATTCCATACCCACTACGTCACATGTGACTGAAAGAACTTCCCCCTCACACCCCAACATAGTCTACTGCAGACTCCCGAATATCAACATGATCCTAACCAAAACTGGACCGATTCAGCCTCCTGCCCCCAATCCTGGCAAGTGCAGTAAACCCCGCTGTAGAACCTGTCGAATTTTTTTTCATCCCAGTGTGACTTTTGAACATTCCGTCGCTCACAGGACGTAGTTTTTCCGACACCCTGGCAGTTGGATTTCTTCCAACTTTATTTAGTTCTCACTCTGTAACCTGTATTCCACCTTCTACGTTGGAGAAGCCTTTCGCATCAAGGACCATCGCTACTCTTCCAATTCACAACTTCCTCATCTCCCCATATCTGAAGCCAGCCTTAATTGCATGTAACTCCCTGCAGTGCAGTTCATCTTTTTCTTCGATGCTTCCTTCTTCATCCCCTCCATCTTATTTTTTTATCTTCTTCACGTTTAGTTTCCTTATTCGTGATTTTATTTCCCTTCATCTCAGGGTTACCAGGTACCTGGAAAAGTCAGGGAATTTAGTTGTTAAAAGTACAACAAAATCAATAACGTTATTATTTTTAGTTCTCTGCTTTCGACCATGCAAAGCGTCGTGAGTATACTTTTCTTTTGCGACTCGACTCCCTATCATGACGGACTCGAAGAACGTAAGGCGACCAACTGAACCTGGTTGTACCAGTCTTACTTTTTGTGAACTTAGTGACAAGATTAATGCTAACCCCCTATTTTTGAGTACTCTCAATCTCTAGTTGATTGTTATGAGTAAAGGAGGGGGAAGTTAGAGGTTAAAATATCCTCGAATTTTTCTACTTCAAAATGTCTCTTTTTTTTTAATGCCTACTTTAACTAGTAGTCTGTTTATGTTATGTGCAATGTAATTAATATTTTATATATGTACATATTCAGCTTATGAAAAATAGATATGTTATAGTATGTTTCAAGACTTCGTTTTGAATATTTTTAAGGTAATATATATATATTTTTTTTGTAGTTTCGTTGCTTCTTTCTTCTTCTTTCAATTTTGTTCATGTATTTTCGAATAAATAAATAAATGTCATAAAAATACACAGAAAGGCAGAGACTGGATGTTGTGGTGGGCCTTTTTGTGTATTTTTTTCTTTTTTTTTAATACAACTTTTAGCTAACAACCATTTCCTAATCTTAGAAGCTAAAATATACACGAGGAACTCAAGAAATTCAACCTGGAAAACGTTCTGTACAGACCTGGAAAGGTCAGGGAAAATTAAAATAGGAAACCCTGGTAACCCTGTCATCTTCTTCAGTAATATTATAATGTTTTCTCCTCTGATTCTTTACCCTCTTATTCCTTTAGAAAGCCACTCATGGACTTCTAGTAATCTCCACACTTCCTTCGCCATTTGGTGTTTTCTTCAGCCCCTTTAGTTGTTTTCCCACCTTCGTAATCTGGCTGCGGTGGTACAGGTGCTTGGAGTTCTCATTTCGAGCCCGGCTTGTGTTATGTGGACTTTGTGGAGGACAAACACTGTGTGGGTTTCCTTCGGGCTCTCCCGATCCCTCCCCCTTCCTTTATTCCACCAATTCTCCCATCATAATTCATTCGGCGTGAGCCAAAGTTGACGAATTGAAGCCTCAGATATTGCAAAGTCCATGAATGTAAAAATTAAAGTACTTTTTTTCAGTAACACAACAAACTTCAGTTCAAAAGTGCACTTTAGTCGTGGTGTGCCGGACAAAATGTGCTTAAGAATGGATTTTTGTATGAACGCCATTTTTGCAACATAAATAGAGCTTCACGCTGAAATTTTTCATTTAATCTTGCGAAGATTACTCAGTAAAACTTTCACTCTTTATGTATTCCCTTTAATTCTAGGCAAGGCAAGCACAGGTTCTTGTACTACACTAATGCTAAGCTTTGGGGTAAACTATTTGATAAGAACATCTTTTTAACAACTTATTCTTAATAACCATAACCACACTAAGGAAGAAAAGACGCATCCATCATTCTTGTTAATCCACTAAAAGAAATGGATCAACGAGGAATAAAGGAGAGCGAGAGACAGGTGTAAGAAATGCAAAAAGGAAGAGCACTAGGTGAATGTAAACGCTTAGTTCTAAAAAATAGGAAGATCGGTATTTTCCTCTGCCACCTAGCGTATCCCTAATCTATTTATGAAGTTGCTTCAGCCTGTCATGACAGTAGTTGAACATCTTGAAGTGACTTCAAGGAAGAACGCCGTGCAAAGATTCTGTAGTATCGACAGTCGTTTTGTTGATCTTGTCGTCAGCTTCCTCAGGACCCGAGTGAGGCGTACAAAGAAACTCTGGCTTATATAGCCGTGGGGGCTGCCGACCAACGTAGTCGTCTCCAAGGGCTCCAGCGTCTCAATCTCGAATCCCGCCGGGAGCATGGGTGAATTTTAAAAAACATTGCACTCAAGTCCCCTCCCTCCCCCCAAAAGGTTACTAATACTAAACTGTCCCATATAAAGTTTACCAAAATAGCCGTGTAGTTGTTACCCACTGACCAATCGCGGACGTTATTAGTTCTGCTTCCTGATTGATTCGAATTTTATTCTCTTTTCTAATTGGTTGTGCTGCTGTACACTAATGACTTCGATTTTTTGGTCCTTAGAAGTTTCTCCCAGGCTGGATGAAAATCTCCTGAGGCTGAACATTCCTTAAGACAACATCATCAAATTCAGTTCAAGAACACAGAAGTACTTCACTATTACCACGAACAGGTAAAGAAGCCATCGAAATAAAGAAACACAGGAACAGTTTCAACAGGAAAACCGGATACGTATTTCATCCAGCTCGGTAGAATCTTCTAAGAATAAAAAAATCCAAGCCATCAAAGTGAACAGCATCACAGCTATGTAAACCCTAGTTTTTCTTACTCCTCACTTGGGCCCCGATGAAACTGACAAAATGATTAGAGAAACAATCGTCGGTCCTTATCTTCACACGATATACCTTGAAGTCACTTAAAGGTTTTATGAAGCTATTGGTTAAGTTTTTGATTTGACTGGAGTTTTGTAGTTGAATGCCCTTTCTGACGCCAGAACATTGAGAGATATTACGTTTTTATCTCACTGGGAATCAAGCTCGTGCCTTTCAATTGTTTCAAGATTTAACGGAACAATTCAGTTTATTTGAAACAAAGGCCATATGAGTAGTACCTGGTAGTGCTGGGGAGCCTTGGGCTATTGACTCTACTTGTTTCCTATTCCCTGTTCTTATTATTTCCTTAGGTGACTGATTTACCTTTTGCGGCGGCCCTGGGCTGTAGCTCCTTAGCCCCCCCTCTCTCTTAATCTGGCGCTGGTGGGACGAAGTTATTAAATTACAAGAAAATATTGCAGAATGCCCTAGATCAGCGTTCCGCAAACCATTTTCAAGTGCGGACCAGTTTTACTCGTAGTTGGTAGGTTCAACGGACCACCCTTCGCCTGCGCAAGGACAGGCCTCGAGGCGCGGACCACAGTTTGCGGAACGCTGCCCTAGATGTAACACAATTAAGAAATTACCATTCAGGTTCATAACAAGTGTCAGTTTTTAAAATACCTAAATCCGAAAATCTTGCACAATGTGACAACACGGTGCCTAATACGAGGGATGTTTATAAACTTAAGCTGTAGGAAAGACACACGAACGTTAATATGCAGAGTGTATCAAGACCTGCGGGGAAAATTTAGGGAGTTGAGTCCTGACATCAAAACACGAAAATAAGTTCCTATGAACATGGGTGAAAATCCGCTTCGTTTTGGACACACAGCGTTTTTAACTTGGAGCCTAAAGTCGACGCCTACATTGCATTGGGAAGAAAATGAATAATTCTCAATAAATCAGAATGAATCAATAAACAATGCATTGAATGATTTTTTTTTTCTGGGATTTCTTCCTTACAAGATGGGATATCAGGAATGAAAACTCGATGCCACCGGGTTGTCAGTGTTGCCAGCCTTCAGAATAACGTTTAAAATTCCCAAATGACACTGCGTCATATTATCGGATATTTGGCATCCTCTGCTGCTGATAAACAACATGCGTAAAGCACACATTGTAGTGTAGAAAATTACGGATAAGACACGCGTAGGAAAATACATAGCTTAAATAATATCGCGAAAACGTTACGTTTCTGTACAGTGGCGGATCCAGAGAGGGAAAATACTTGAGTTTTTGTAGCATTATTTCAACATTTTATCTAAGAGAAAAGCTTCGATTTGTTACCGGACAAATCTAATTCATCTAAAAATATCGATTTTGGGGGATACCAGTGTAATATTCCATGATAAAACTTAGCTATATGAGGGGAAATATGATGAATTTATACTTAAAAATTCGCTTATCGGAATAATATTGAAAAAGTTCCTGGATTCACCACTATTTACGGACATGTGGAAAGAAATGCTTATATGTGCCTTGTTATGCAGTGACCAGTGAATTGTCCGTCGAAGGTGTTCTATGCACATGTTCGGAAACGAAAAAGTTTTCACCATTCTGTCATTGACAAAAGTGACGTATGGTAAAATTTCTTCCTGCGTGCCTATAAAATTTGCACAGATTCATTGGAATTAGAATCTGAAATCAAGTCCTCGGAAAGGTTAATGGGTACTCCAATGATCAACTTGAATCTTGGCGTAGATTAGCATTCAACATTTTCAATATATATAAGGTAAATTTAAGACAAATGAAGGAGAAAAAAGGATTACTTACAGCTTACTAATGCATTAGATCACACATTTTCATATAAAAAAGTCATTATATTTCGTGTATTCACACTTCTTCAAGTAGAGAGGAAGAGAGCGAAGTTCACATGTTAACAAAGTACAAGTTTGAAGAGACAGTGGCGACACGTAGCGGACAAAACATCAAAACTGGAGAACAACTGACTGCTGTAGTGCGTTTATATCCGGAACTTGAAATAATAATAACTGAATAGCGTGTAAGTACAAGGTGGGATCGTGGATGGAAATGTGTTGAAAATGCAGAGGAAAGGGGGAGCTTAGAGTTATTGAAGGTTAAGGCCAGGTTTTATTTTCGC
>JAGDQP010009136.1:359-60436 GCA_022664845.1 Lepisma saccharinum
CTATTCACCTTGATGGTATCATCACTATTTTCAGATATAGATGATAACAGACTATCCTCTGTTCCATCACGTTTGTTTTTTCCTCTCATATGCGTCTTCTTATAGTTGATATTTGGAAAATCTACTTTGCTTTTCTCGGTTCTTATTTGTTTTTTGTATTCTCCTTGTAATTTAGATACAGCTTTAGCTAACCATTTGGTAGTTTCGGGTTGATGAATTGACAACTTCTCTTGAATATACCTAGGAAACGCTTGAAAGATGAAACCACTAATCACCGTGTCTGATAACCTAGAATTAATATTGGCTATTTCCTTAGACATAGTTTGAATTTTATGGAAAAAATTATTGACTTTACACCATTTGATCGAGGTATGCCTATAATTTCATTCATAATTTGCTTCATTCACGGGTTTCTCTTTATTAACCTTTGAGTTACGAGGGAATTCAGATTTACTTTTTTTAGGTTTAACTACTTCTATCATATTCGAACTCGATACGTTTTTTATAGCCTCTATTTGTCGTTTCAGTTCCCTACACACATCTTATAAGTTCGGTTTCCTTGACCTTTGATGACCCATTTCACTTTGCTTGGAACTGGTTTTGTGTTCTTCCTCTAACATTGTGACTTGGTGATACAATCCTTCATATTGGTTTTCCATATACTTAACCAGCTTATTCAGATTCCCAATAATCCGTATACAGCCTACTAATCTTTCAAAGTATCCATTTATTTGAACTGAAAAAGATTGTATAATATTCTGGATACTATTCTTGTTTGTTTTAGGCATACTCTCCTTCCATGTTACTGAAGTTGAGAGTTCGTCTACAACATCGACGCCCTTTACGTTGGTCGCCATATGTAATAATTTTTAATATGTTCCTTTTAATCATCCAGTACACAAAATCACATATATGAGTCGTGGTACTGATACAATCCTCACATTGTTGCTGTGCGGCTGCTTCTTTGTTTTGCTCCGGCTAATTCTCAGGCTCGTCTCGTGGATTTCATTCGACGTAAAATAGCTCGAACGATCAACATCTAACTAAAGCATACCCCAAAGCTACTCCGTACTGTGGGTTACACTTGATTTCTTTAGATGTATTCGTTAGTAATTGCACGGCGCTTAGAGCAGCCAACGCAACCACAAACAAATGCTCCAAAACATCTAACCATCATAAGAAAATTAAACGTCTATGTTATAAAAAGCAAGGCATTTATTTAACAGAGGCTTAAAGTATAAAGATTCCCTCTAATTTGAAGTTCCCGCCATGAACCATTTACATCCCAGGTTCGTACATTTAGCTGGTGTACATAATACTTTACATTATAAAACTTTTTTATATAACATTGCTTTCTGCTCGTTAAATGATCATCGTTTAATCTTATTTATTCATATGCAAATCATTAACTAACAAGAGATAACAGTTTCCTTTTATACAAAAAGCTACTCACTTCAACTTTTATCTATCTACAGTAGAGACATCTACCGAGCATCGTCCTCAACTTTTCCTTCCGTTGCACCAAGGGAAAGGGCCATATCAATGTGAGGACTTGGGTGGTATTAATTCCCTACTTCTCCTTGTAAGTTTTACTTTTCCAAGTCCTGCCATAAAATTTGGTGACAGTTGAAATGATTAATACAAAGCTTCTCGTATTACATGCGTACAGGGACATGATGTATCCTTTTCCTGGTGCGATTAATATTATCAGTAGTGTTCTTTTTGAGGACCACCCAGAGCTTGCATTGCTTTCTAGTGACATCCTACCCCTGAAGAAACCTTTTATGTCTTTCAAACAAATGGAATATTAAAAATGTCTGGTCACCGTATTAATACACAAACTTGTTTGGTTTATTAAATTGGTGTCTTGCTCCTCTCGTGTTATTAATCTAATCTAAACAATTGAACTTAAGTTAAATTTAATTATATCGGGAGTCAAGTTTACGTATCACTGCTTGTGCAATAAGCTAGTTAAATCCATACCCCCTGACTAGAGGTGGGCTAAACTGTTATTTTAAATAACTGTTATAACAATAAGAGTAATTTAAAAATAACAGTTTGAAATAACAGTTTAATTATTTTAATTAATTAATATTTTTATTATTTTATAAAGAAGACTATATTGATTTCGCTGCTAGATAGTAAACAATTTGGGCTTTTTACCTAAACTGTTCAAACTACCGGTTTGTTTTGAAAAGTAACAGTTATAACAATTATAACAGTTTAACCAAATATAACTGTTACCAAAAGAACAGTTGTTATTTTTTCCCCACCTCTACTCCTGACTCTTGAATACCATACAATTCTAGAATTCTCAATCTTTAAAGCATTCCCATTTGAAGTTTGTCACAGTCCCCTGAAAAATGAACAGAACCGCTCTGTGTATTTGCTTACTGTCATGGCTGGCCGAAACTAAGATTTAAAACTTCTATTCACTTGTAACTTTGCGCTAGTTTCGTAGGTAACCGTGAAACTATCTAATATTTTAACTTGTTAATATACACCAATTCTGTAGAACATCATACGATGCATAGACAAATATAACTTTCATATATGATTAGAGTAATGGATTATATGTGCATATATTCATCAACTAGCTCTCTAATTGAGGACATATTCTCGTGGAATTAGTGATTGAGTGTATCTATGAGAGTTGTCACCAAATTATGTTACATTTACAAAGTTCCCTGTTAGCGCAGAGGGTTGTATATCTTTCTCTTTAGAAAAAGAGGTTATTAAATCATATTCAAACAGTGGCATTGTTTATGAACGAGGAAAAATATTCCTTTATTAATTTTCATTCTTAGTTGGTATCCCACCAAGCGCTTCCTCAGGTGGCGGAGAGGGGAATGGCGACTAGATATGCTGGGTACCGGCAATATTCCGGTATAAACAAAAAACAGTACTGGTGCCTTGCCATTACTAGAGGGATCCAGAAAAGCTAAAAGAAAAGATAATAACGAACAAAAATATCATGGTGAATGGAAGCAGCTTCAGCATTACCACCCTGGGGCTGAAGATGAATGACATCGGCAAGGTTCAGAAACACAGAGGACTACATCTTCGATGTTTGCCTTCACTGTGAGGCCGTAGAGCTGACAACTCTACACCGCTAAATCATGTCAACAAACGTTCAAAATGTTGGTTCTGTGGGCTTTTCCTGGAGTAAAATTATCTCGGAGGTAAACTTTTCTCCCATTCGGTCCTCCTGTCGAGGACTGCTTCAGAGGGTTCAAAGGACAGGATTTTGTTTTTAAATTGAAGAATAGGAACGTGGGGTGTACGACCTTATACAAAATGTGCACTCTTCAGGTGGTGGTCGGCGGACCGAGAAGTACGAGATAGATATACTAGGAACACTTAATCTATAGAATAACTCCATATATATCGTTAGTGAAATAAATTTCATTTGTCTGATTACTCATAATTTTCGTAGTTGAAAAGACTCAGCAGTCTATCAGTAAAAATGCAACAGAGCTTATCTTGCATTAGTTCGTGAACGATGCATTATGAAGAGGAATTTAAGGGTGGAGCGTCTTGTAAACTACATCTTAAGAGACTAAAAAAGAAATAGATTTGTGTTGAGATATCCCCGGATGCTTAATCATGAATTAAATGTATAGAATTAATTTAATTCATTTTTTTTAATGTTGGTAATGCTTATAGTCGCTAGATTCTTCCAAAAGTTCACTTTTTTTTGTGGAGGGTGAAAATTATGTTATGGGTAGGAAGTCCAGCAGAGTGATAACATTCCAACCTTTGCCAGAATTTAGCGTTAAATCGAGTGGTATTATTAGTTTTTGCTGTATAATCTACGATTTGGTTCTGCTCAAATTAGGTCGACATGCAAAGGTAAGTACAGATTTGTCCAATCATGTAGATCTTTACGTATCATACCGACAGACAGACATAAAGATTTTGAGTTTTACTTACAAGATTTACAGGCGAAAATAAATATGAAGGCTGTCTTTAAAACTGGATCGAACCAGTTTTTTCGTCTTCAGTGTTGTTTAAAAAGGACTTATTATTCTAACATTGAAAATAAGAATCACCAATTTACCATTCAATTTGCAAAAGAAAAAGAACTAAATTAACTGTTTGTTAAACAACAATGCATGTTATTTTTCATACAGTAAATCACATATTACTAATCACTGTTTGTTCAAGCTGCTAGTAATAGATCATCGAGGCATCATCAATAATGCATATTATTTAACCTAACGAATGATTTTTCATCATTTGTACAAATATTTCGGCTTTTAAATTACAAACGAGCGACTTGTCAGCAACGGCCAATACGTAATGCTCATTGCTCGTGGCAGCGGAACGGCTGTTTCTGTTATTTTCTCTTTTTTTTTCTGTTTTGGAGAAAAATTAATACATGTGGTTTTTCAGCTTATATTTACATGTCAGTGACGCATGGCTGCAAAGCAAACAGCAATTTCCCGAACCTTCTGTTGGTTGGAAAAATATAATCTATACGCGAAATGTTCTGAACACGTGAGCAAATGTTCTAAACACTACCGAATTTGTGTGAAATGCAGCTCCTAGCATCAGCGGCGAATTTACAATCTTGTCGCCTGTAGGTACCCAAGAATTTCCCGCTCTTTTTTCTTTAATGTGTACTCTGCGCTTGAAAGGTACTTGGGATAACTTACTGATCGTGTTCGAGTAATAGTGTGTGTATGTGTGTCTACTTTACTGATTAAAAATATATGAATCATGAAAAATATATGATTTTTTCTAATTTAACATAAACAAAACACACAATGCTTTTAACACTACCCTGTCGCTTGCCTGCAGGCTGCTGCTTGCTATAATCTTTGAAGCTTAATTTGCAGTGACGTCACTGACAATCAGACATGGCCCATATCGCGATACTGGGGTCGGGCTTGATAAGTACTCGATACTTTGATATCTGTATCGAAGTATTCGATCCTTTCAAGCGTTATCGACTATTAGTATAAGTGATACTTCGTCCAATACATCCTGAGAAAGTCAATGTGGTCGTTGAGGGAAAATCTAAGGGCTGATTTTCATGAAAGCTTGCATTGCTTGCGATTTGGGTGAGTAGCTAATTGAAACACCTGTTTTATTGTAAGGTAAGTGTAACACGTGTTTCCATAGGTTATTCACCCAAATCGCAAGGAGCACAAGCTTTCATGAAAATCAGCCCTAAGACACGTCCAAATCTAGATGTCAGCCGTGAATGTTCTGTGATATGTGCTGGCAACATTGATGAAAAACGTCACATTTACCAAAAGGAGGAAGATGCCCAAAAGGAGAGTAAATTTTTCGATTTTGTTTCCACTTGTTTAACAAGATCTTTCACTCAGCTTTTCGGGATGACTGGGAAAATTGTTAAACATTTAGAATCTATTTCTGTGATAAGGAACATCTTTATAAAATACAATACTGCTATTTCGCCAAGTGCAGTGGCGAAAAGGCTGTGCGTAGTAGCAAAAGATGCTTTCCACTACAGAAGAGGACATGTTTGAAAATCTCTTGTTACTGAAATTAAATTCAAAGAACCAGTAAACATTCAGTGTATTCGCAATAAACAAAAGTGCAGTATCCCACAGGGTATACTCTTCCGTTTCATCTACCTTTAATATATAATTAAACTCTATTGTTCATGATTTCATTTCAAGTGTTTACACTAGTTTTAACACTATAGAAAGTTTATATATAACTCGTCTGCATTGAAATTTATTTTATATTTTCGTTCGTAAAAAAAGTCACGTATTACTGAAGTATCGAGATACTCTTGAGGAGTATATATCTTTTACTAGTTACTTTTTAATAAAGTGTTGTGTATCGGTATCCAGATACTCTCTTTCTTGCTATATCGGTATCAAATACCTTCAGAGATCTGCTTTTCCTATGTTTGCTGACAACATAATATTTTTCCGTGAGTAATTCAATAGAAAATAATGCCAAATCGATTATAAATTGATTCATACTAATGATACTAATGTTTTGATCCTCAGCCATTGATATTGTACAGTCTTATAATGAACCTTTAAGTTTATGATCCAAAATTGAGGAGTCGCAAACGACGATATTAACATTGTGAGCGAGTACTTGAAATATATGTATTCAATTTATGGAATTACATCAAAGGCATAGTATGGTATAAAATGCATCAGGTACTTACATAATAGGAATGATAACAAAAAGAAAAACTTAATTGTTTTCACAGTGTTTTGTGAAGTTGTATCAAGAATATTAGGCTATATATTTGCATGGATCAAGAAACCGCTATATGCTGCTATGTTTCACTATATTTTCTCAGACTTTTTTTTTTTTACTAATTCGGCCGTATTTGACATCAATTATATACACTTGTTTAAGGAACTTTGATAATACGAGGGTCGTTCAACAAGTCCTTTGAAAAAGATAGCAAAACAAATTACTTTAGGTATTTTTTTTATTTTTCAACATAATCACCCTTTAGCTCGATACACTTTTCCCAGCGTTTCTTCATCTTTTTTAAGCTGTCCAAAAGGTAGAATTCGGAAGGTCCTCAAAATAGGTATCTGCTTGGGCGATGACCTCCTCGTTCGACATGAATCTTGCTCCGCCGAGCCATTTTCTTCAAGCTTGGAAATAAAAAACGGCTCTTAGGAACAACCTGGTGAATATGGTGGATGTTGTAATAATTCGAACTTTAATTTCATAATTTTCGTCATCAAAACTGCACATGTGTGCATTCGTGCATTGTCTTGATGGAAGAGAATTTGTTCCTTGCCAAATGAGGACGTTTTATCTCGATTTCTTCTCTCAACCGGTGCAATAACGACGCACAATATTCTCTATTTATCGTTTGCCTTTTTTCCAAGTAATCGATGTAGATGGTACCGCGTGCATCCCAAAAAATCGTGGCCATGACATTGTCGACCAATTTCACCGTTTTTGCCTTCGCCTTTAAAAATTCACTGTTTCGGCTCTTCATTTGTCTTTGGAGTGTAGTAGTGTATCCATGTTTTGTCCACAGTTATGTACCGACGACGAAATTCGTCAATTTTGCGACGGAAAAGCGCTAAACCAGCCTCTGTTCTCTACTCAGAGCAAACGTGGCACCAGCTAGCCGAGATATTTTTTCACACCCAATTTTTCGTGCAAAATTGAAAACACTGTACCTTGTAATATGCCTCTGGCCTTAACTATTTTGCGCACTTTGATTCGTCGATCACTCAAAACCATATCGTGGATTTTTTTAAAATCATTACAGAGGAAGTCACTTCCACTGGACGTCCCGAATGATGTTCATCATTTGTGGATGTACGTCCACGTTTAAACTCATTTACCCTATTGTAAACAGTCGGAAACACAGGAGCAGATTTGCCAGGAACTTTAACCACCTTGGCTTTGATCTCTTTCGGTTAAGTCTTTTAAATAGAAGTGTTTAATCACCGCACGAAACTCATTTTTTTATCTTCTATTTTTTCTATATACACAAAAATTTTTGCTATGGAAATGAAACCAAGTGATGGATATAGCTGAGACTTTAACAGCAGTCTTGTGACAGATGACGCTTACTAAGAATAAACCTTTTTCGACTGTACGAGTGACATTTCTTGGATTTTCTAAGGACTTATTGAACGACCCTTGTATTTATTAGTGCAGAGAAGTACAGAAATGCCAATTTCGCTGTTAAATGTTTAATAATTGTGAAACATTATAAGTATAAATTGAGATAGCGTATTAGTTGCGGAGTTTGCTGTTACGTCGTTTCAAACATAGGTTGTTAAAAGTTTAGACCTTTACAATGTTATAAACAATGAAAGCAAATTTATTTTTAGCTATCTTAAAATTACCTCAATTCTTATTTGTTTAAATTGCTGCCGCCGAAAATTTGCTGCTGTAGGCAGCTGCCTACTCTGAATATGCATAAATTCATCCCTGTTAGACATTCTTTTTAGTTCCTTATTGTTAGATTTATGAAGGGTAGGTCTACAATTTAACACAGGCAGCTTTCGATTGCAGACTTTTAAGAAAGTATTTTCAGATACAAATAATGTTTAGATATTTGTCAATATACATGAAGAGTGCAAATGCCAAACCTTCTACATACCATTGAATAAAAAGACACTTTTGTCTACAACTAGGTTAGATGTGCCCACCCGCATGACCTTATTCTTGTTCCAAGTGTCAAATCAATCAGAAAGAGGTAAAAACAATCACCAATAGGGAGCGTTGGTCTAAGAGTCAAGCCATACTGCCTGCCATCTGATGTTCCGAGTACCCACGTTCTTAGTCAGTGGCTATAATTTCTTAAGTTGTGATAGAGATTTCGCCATCCTAGAGAAGCGCAGAAAGGTAATTAAGCCATTCGATCCCATAGACTTACACAAGATGGTTGAGTCAGGTAACGTGTTAATCCATTTCATGTAATTCCAATGACTTGCAATGATATCTTTGACTTGAAGAAAGCTGCTGATACACTGTTGACACTGAAAAAATACAAAATTTTCAAATGCACAATTCTCAGTAGCTATTAAAACTACTTACAATGACAGAAAACATTGGAAGCTATTCGATGTTCTCAAGATAGGATCTATGGCTGATAGACAACAAGATTTACTACATCTAAAAGATCAGCGCCGTTTGTCTGCTGAAAGATCT
This sequence comes from Lepisma saccharinum, assembly GCA_022664845.1. Lineage (NCBI taxonomy): Eukaryota > Metazoa > Arthropoda > Insecta > Zygentoma > Lepismatidae > Lepisma > Lepisma saccharinum. The sequence continues at coordinate 8,988 of JAGDQP010009136.1, forward strand.
GTCGACCATGTTGCCTTTTTTCCTGAGCATCACAGAGAGTTTTGATAGAACACTTTCAGCAACGCAATGATTCCATGAAAGATAGTGGTGGTGTGAATTTGTCTACTAATGTATGTATTGATGGAGGAAGGATTCAATAAAAACTCAATTTCCTACTACCTAATCTCATATTGATATGTCTTTGACTTGCTATAATCGTAAATACAATGTTGTGTTTCAACAGGCACAGCAATTCAAACAGTAAACTGCTGAATGGCACTTGGAACCAAAGATTACTTAGTATGGCACATAAACCGTTCATCCTACTTATGATTTTGTCACCTTAACCATTCAACATTTGGCCGTTCTGACGTATACAGTACACTCCTGTAGTGTGATAGACCCGTCTGTATTATGTTGGAAGGCATACTCTATGGCAAACCAAATGTATTAAGTTCGCTGCATCTGTAAAATTTCAAATTTGACACTTAAAAAGTTTGACATTCACCTCTTCATTTGGTAAAACCGAAGTAAAGCTACACTAATTTTAAAAAATACATAACATTTTCTATGATTGGAATGATGTATTTTATGATGCCGATTTCATGCTTGTTTAAAGATTCAAAATCGCTTTCTACTGAACCCAAAAGAAGATTATACACATTGCATTTACTATTGTACACAGCACAATTATATTTGAAGGATGTCCTGCTAATATTTTCCTTTTGATGAATTGGAATATCCATTAGGACATGTTACCTAGTAACTGTAGTTCAGTTTATAGAACTTTTTCTTCGTATTCCAAAGATCCTTGGGGCTAATATATGCATGTAATTATTCTATGATCTTTTGTTTGGGCTATGACATTTGCTCTAAATGAATACGTAACGGCTAAGGACCTAAAATTAACTTTAGCTCAAAACAATGCTTGGTATGAGTCCAAGTTTGAGTGTGAGCCCACAGACCCCGTCCTCCATCATTCTATTTTGGCTTCATGGATTAGTAGATTACAGAACTTCAGTACAAGTACAGTATAAGATAAGAAGATATTACGTTGTCGGAGAGATTGCGTGGATACGGTAGGACAGGAAAGGAATGGGGTTGAGACGAAGCGACTTCAGAAGTACTATTTACATTTTATTTTTTTGTTCTAGTAGAAAATAATAATAAACAGTACAAAGATCAAGAAAACTAACATAAATATGAACATACAAGTTGATTTAGTTCTGCAATAGTTGTATTCCAACAGCTTGTAATGCGCAATCTAATTTGCAATCTGAGGAGAAAATGCGTATTTTTTAGCGTTGCTTAAGATAAAAAAGAAACATATTTTGTAATTATTAAATATATTTAATAAATATGAATTTTTAGTATTTTTCCTGAATTGAACGTAATCTCTCCTGGCTTTACTTGATCGGGATAACCGCGATGGTCACATGTGACAGAGACATTCCTTACAACACTCCAGATATGTCCTTTGAATATGTGTAGGGTTGTTAATGTTTTCATAGAATACGCTTATTTAGTGAGGGTGGAAATAGCCTAAATCCTTTGGAATGTTAACATGACGAAGGAGAATGGTAAAAATGTCGACTACACTCAACCTAAAGGTCTTACAAACTAAATTCAAATTCGAGTACACTCAGAATTACATGGAAATGCAATATTGAAGTGACAAAGGGAAAAATTATCGAAATAAAATGGAAGAGAAAACGAAACCGATTAAGACGTTTTTTTAGTCAGTAATTTAAGGAGATGGAACGAGAAGACATATGGATGGAGGCGATAGACACCAGGTTGTTCATAAATAAAGGGTCACTTTCGTACCTTATAGTAAGATTAAGTTTTCAAATAGATTACACATTAATTACTTCATTCAAAGTAGAAGTCTCCATCTTTAGCGACACATCTCTACAACGACACACAATGCTATCAATTCCACCCCTTAAGAAACCTTGATCTTTGAAAAACTTAATAAAGAAAGGATTTTTTTTAAAAAAAAACAGGACTTTGTTAAGATGGACTAAAAAGTAAAAAGATAATAAATTGAATTAATCTTATGAATCGGAAAATAAAAGCGTGGTTGCTCTTAGATATTATGATTTTATGATAAGGTAAGCAAGAGCACCCACGCTTTTATTTTCCGATTCATAAGATTAATTCAATTTATTATTTTTTACTTTTTAGTCCATGTTTAAAAAGCGTGTATTTTAAAGGTCCTTTTTAAATTATTTTTTATGTATAATAGATTAATATTAAACTTTCTTCGAGATAGACAACCCAAACTTCACACAATAGATGCGGAGTTGCGTGCATTTAAAAATAATTTCTAATTATTATATTAATTAATTAATTAAAGTTAAATTAATTATTCTGTCGTATATCTGATGATTAAATATTGTTATGTTTTCTGAAGCAAGCAAGCTCTCAAAATTTCAAAGAAATCGGATGATGGGAAGTGAGTTGAAAATCGATTACAAGATTTGTACCAGAGGTGATTACAGAGCAAGTTAATATAAAGCGTGTAATAACAAAAAGGAGGGGAATATAATAGGCATAGAATATAACAAAACGAAAGCGCAGAACTTAGAAGAGAACAGTTAATACAATTAGAAGGCCCTCCAACTGTAACCAAACACTAAAATTGAAGAAAAAAGCCGTTTTTGGAAGAAGGTGCAAAATCTACTGTGGTTTAAGTACGTATTATTTAGAATTGTTCATGAACTTTTAACCACAAAGCAGACCTATTCTTGCTTTGGTATAAACCAATGCTAATTTGGCTGCGTCTTCCCTCTTGAGGGAAATTGGTGACTGATTAAAACATGAAGATAAAGATTGTTTTTCTAGTGTGTAGTAACGATTCACATACAAAGGGAATTGTGTGTAGTAAATTTAGGTTCCAAAAATGTAAAAAAAAATTAAAAAAATGGTTACTTCATGATAGTGGTTAAAAGTTCAGTGATCCATTCTAAAATTACTAAACGGATTTAGTTAAAAAAAATTGGAAACTTATGAATAATTTATAGAAAGTATTGGTGTTGGGTTGAATTTCGAAGTGAATGGTTAATAAAGGAGTTTTATTTGAACCTTGTTTATGTTGGTTAAACTTTGTTGGTATAGTTGTTACTTGATGAAACATTTGGGGTATGAAGTTTCGTCATGATAATCGTTAGGGGATTCGTTAGTAGATAATCATATGAGAATAACACGTTTCTCGGTGTGCTATTCTGAAATGAGGAGTCTTACGCACAGAAATAGCTGTGCTAATTGTTTTGAATCTCTGATGTCTTATGAATAATATACCGAAGTAGGATCTGTATAAATGTTCACAACATAATTTAATATATTAATTATTTTAGGAAGACATCTTGTTTTGGCTGTTAAGGAAATTTAGTACTTGATGACACGTTTTGTTATCTATAAAATTAAACATGAATTTATTTATGGACTTTAGGCATCTCACGCTCAGGCCAACAAGGCTGGAGGAGAGAGAAAGGTAGTCGACCAGGGCATAGTTATTAGATAGAATTACAGCATTTGTCTGATGTGACTGGAAAAAACACTGGAGAAACCTCAATCAGGATGGGGTGAACTGACATCGTTCCCAGGACCTTCCAATTGCTACGTTAACGTTGTTATTTATAGGTTTACGAAAAGCTGTTTTGTCTATGGAGAAATTTATGGAAAATAAAGTACTTATAATTGTTTGCGTTTGGTAACCATAGAATTATTTGTAATAATTTACGAATAATCTTTTGTTAAATGTTTATGCTTGTATGTGGAAAATAATTAATGTTGCAAGCAAGGTGAAGGTACGTATAGTTACGTGAAATGGAATCTAGGTATCAAATCTGTTGTAGATTAATTTGTAAGCTAATGTGAATTATGATGGATTCAAGACACGTCATGAAAATAAAATAAATATAGTTACAAGTAAAAGTGCACTATATTTGAGTATATTTACCTAAAAAGCAATTATGGATATATTCGGGTATAGTTATGACTAAACTTTCTGATGTATCTACGTCATCATAGTATAAATATATAAAAAAACGTCCTACATCATCCATGCACGTTTCGTATGATAAGCAACTAATAAAAAAATATTAGAAAATATGAACGAATATTAACTATACCTTATCAGCGTATTAACTTTTAGGATATTGAAATATAAAATTGAACATTATCACAAAGTATTGATATCTTACGAATAAGGATACTTAATCTTGTCATGTGGTATATAATTTAATCTTGCTTCTTTGTGAAAGTATTTGCTTGCTAAGGTATTCTGAGGAACCAGAAATTTTCTAGAACGTAATATGGCAGAATCTCTGCCAGAATCTCGCTCTTTCAGTATGTTTTCCTATTCCGAATTTCTCTCTATTTTTGGTCGTTTCCAAGAGGAGGAATCTGTATTCACTACTCCTCTTTGACCCATTTTATTCCCCTCCCCCCTCTTCTTTTCAGCTGTATTTCACTTGCTTTTAGTGCTACACTCTGTAAACCGAGGCTTCCTTTCATTCCGCATTTATTTATACACTGAAATCCTTTGACCTCAGTCAGTCGTGTCTTTACACTTCTTTGATATTAGAGGTCTTTGACCGAGCGACTCTTTCACATAGATCGGCTTTATTAGCATCACAGTTAATGATTGCGATTCAGATTAGCTATTACACACTATATTATCATGATCTGTTTTAACACATCATTTCTGAAGTAGTAAGTGAAATACTGAAACCATCTATACTGATTTAATTCGATATTAACCCGTGAGTACAATTGAACAAAAAAAAATTGAGCATACATTTTGTCTAGTATTTTTGTAAGATAGAGGTTTCTTTTACAAAATTTAACGTTATTTACTCACACATTAGAGTTTTTGTTTTACCTCAGACTCTGATGTAGTGTAGCATTATCGGCAATATTTTCGTATTACCATTCAGGATAAATGTATTTTTTTCTATTATCACAAGCTGGGTGAATGTATTTCTTCGTATTACCGCATGCAGAATGAATTATTTTTTTTCGTATTACCATATGAAGGATGAATGTAAATATTTTTCGCATTACCACATGCAGGATGAATGTAACTTTTTCGTATTACCACATGCAGGATGAATGTAATTTTTTCGTATTACTACATGCAGGATGAATGTAATTTTTCGTATTACCACATGCAGGATGAATGTAATTTTTTCGTATTACCACATGAAGGATGCATGTAAATTTCTGTTCACGGAGATCACTATACTTGACAATTTGTTAAAAAAATACTCTTGGTAAAAGCTTTACCAATTCACATAGTTTACTTAAAAATGAGTGAATAGTTAGCAGTACCTGAACGACATTAAACAGGAAAAAGTACCAGTGTTAATTCAACATATTTTAACACAAGACTCTTGAAGGTTGACTAACACTTTTGTGTTACTTCAGCATAAGGAGTTCTAGTGTTACTGGGTAAAAGAGCCTTGTGTTTAACATAGAGTCCTATTGAGAGGTGCCATTTTCAGTTATCAGGTTAAAAATGACCCCTGGAATCCAGAACAGAAACATATAACAGGGGTCAACCAGGTCATTTGGGTAAAATTTTGGCCTGGGTCACCTGGACTATGCTTGGAAACCGATTTCGACCAGATGACCCGATGGGCAAAGTAGAGTTTTCAATTCTTTCCTTATATACTCTTGCGTTTGAACAGTTTCTATCAGAGGTGACCAGGCCACAAAAATTTTGCCGAAAACGACGCCGAGAATTTCTTAACAATAGTAGTAATTTACAAATTGTCTCATATCCTCGGAAAGGACAAAACCACTCCCAGTGGTGTGAAAATAGCCCCCACCCGTCGGAAAGCTACGTCGTACGTCGATTAACAATAACCAATATCGTATTAAAGCGTTTCTTCCTATACTACATCAATAACCATGGTAACAAATACGCTTCTAAACTAAGGATGGCTTTGTTTACCAAGATTCTAATTTGTTCCATTAAACAAACTAAATTTGTTGCAAACTCATGTATGTGCAACATGACACTCGTTTGTGCCAAGCACATGAAATATTCAGAAATGAGCAAGATTTTTGCCACAACAAAATACTCCAGAATTGTTAACTGATGTTTTGAATTTTGTAATGGAGAAGCAATAATATTACATTTTGTAATATTAGCATAGCTATTAAAGTTTCAAGTTTGGCTTCTATAAATAATTACATCGAAACAGGTTCGTGTGGACCATAGCGATATAGGTGCGGGTCATAGTCCAAAATACTGGAATCTCAGTTCTACTCCTGCTTGGGGTTATTTTATTTCAATGCTTGCGATTTAATTCGTTTAAACAAACTTTCTTGAGTGAAAATAAAGTTTTATTTGGGCCCTATTCTAACATTGTTTTTCTTTTGGCAACCACAAACAAACAGTTTTTGTGTGTAGATCATATCACGTATTTTAGGATACATGAGCTCGCTTCTAACAGTCTAACAAATGACAATACTGACTGATTCATTACACAGAAACAAGACATGCCACAGGCCAATCGGGTCAACATTTAATCATCCGGTTGCCCGGTCACAAAGTAAATCTGTTATTTTCGGTTAAGACTGGTGACTGAATCAGAGGGGCCATGCGGATCTAGACCGGATCAATCGGGGCAAGTGTCGCACCGGTCACTTATGTCCGGGTCAAACTGGGTAAAAGGATCACTAAAAGTAACCTGGTTTCAGCTCTGTAACAAATCAAAATAGCTGAACTCCGATCTGAAATCTGTTTCTCTGTAGCTATTTTCATTCATACTATGGCGTCAATTCTTACGATGGAGAAAATTAAGCAAATGAAAAGGACCTACCTGATTTAGAGTCAAGGTCATACTTTCCGCCATCATTTCAGACCATGAGGAATCTAACGGTGTATGGTTCATCTCTGTATGACTTGTAGTTACTGAAATATAGGGATACAGATGGATAGATAGATGGAATAAATGTGTATAACTACCCCGTATTCATACGAAGGAGGTAAACACGAAAAACTGAATTTTCCTTATATGTATTTAACATCATGAAACATCTTAAGAGCAAACAACAAATGGAGCAATACATGGTCACAACTTTATCTTTGTTTCATTAATTTTGACGAAGTCTTTTTTTATTTCTCTTTCCACATTATTCACTTTTTAACAGAACACTATCTTTTCATCAAACCCCGCCTTAGTCATCTCCTTTCTTTACAACAAAATATTGTTTTTTTCATTTAGACACTCAATTGTGAATATAATATTTATTCCTCTCAAACAAAGAGGAAAGGAAAGGAAAATAAGTCACAGCGGAAATAAAAGTGAATATTTTGCATGACTGCATTCTCTTTTTATATATATATATTTCTCTTTCTGTGTCTGTATACGTTTTTTTCGGGAATAATTCCAAATCGCTTTAACTTTACTTTGCGGGCGATTTCCGTGATCGCATTAGCTTTTCTCCTTTCTTTTTTTTTTAAAAAAAAGAAAAAATAGAGATACGATGTGTGTGTGTCTGTGAGAGAAAGAGAAGGAAAGGAGCAAAATAAGTGAAACCCGGTATCGACGACAGCATAGAAAAAGGACAAGTTGGTAATCCGATATGAACCACAGAACCAAGCGCTTCAAGCTTTTTTTTGTTTTTTTTTGCATAAAAGAAAAATGAACGAGAAAATGAAAAAATAGGGCTTGGAAATACTTCTCTTTTCCTTTTTTGCATGGTTTCTCGCCCCTGCTCCAGCTACGGTTAGAAAAGAAAGCTGAGAGGAAAGGGTAATAGCGGATAGAGGAATACCGAGGAGAGAGAGAAGGGTCCTAGAGAAGAGCCTTGTGCCACACCCACTGCGCCCACCCTTCCCACGCGGTTAGAAACCCGTCAAGATAATTCAAGACCGGAGTCCTCCTCGTCACGACGGATATCAGAAATGTTAATGAGATTTTGTATTTTTCATGAGACTGCAAGAAATTGTTGGTGAGGAAACTTTTTTTTTCGTTTCTTATTTTTCCCATTTCTCTCTTCCTTTACTTCTTTTTTTATTCTTCTGTGTTCTATCTGCATTTTTGACTTCTTTTATTTCCTTTCTTCCCGAGTTCCATTCTTCGTATTCCATCTTTATTTTGTTTTTCTTTTGTATTTCGTATTTCCTATTTTCTTTCTGTTGCTTGTGGTCTTTCTTCGTTTTGTTTTTGTCAGTTTTGCCTTTCAGGATGAAACAGAATACAAATATTTTCTTTTCTTCCTCCAGAAAATATCTAATTCAGGGTTGCTAGTGTCATGCCATCTTGTCTACCAGGTTTATTTGTTGTTGTTTTTATATATATTAAAAAGTAAGTGTTTACTTGAACAAAAAACTCATTTTCTTTTTTTAAAATAAGACTAAACCAAGTAATTTATTTTGGTTAACCATTTCTCTCTCTCTTTCTCTCCCTCTCTCTCTCTCTCTCTCTCTCTGTCTGTCTGTCTTTTTTAATGAATGTAACTAACAAGGATTTCCCTTCGGAGGTTTCAGTCGATACTTTTATCTGTATTTATAACACAAGGAAGCAGGGAATTCCGCTTCGCTTCTGTTGTTTCAGGAAAACAAAATAAATACCCAAGAGAGATTTTGACTTAGTAAGGTGTATGAAATTTCCTTTCTCTTAATAAGTAGAACAATATGTTATCTGAATTTAGAGATTAGCATATTACATCATGTAAATCTTTTGTATTAGACAGAAATTAACATACGAATAGAAATGTTAAAAAAAATGGAATTTCCGAAATGGAAACAAACGTCAATGAACTAAGAGCTAACATTAATTAAATAGTGTTGTATGGGGGTACTTTGTTGTAATGGAACAGTAACGTAGATTATATGAAGGATGGATGACAGAAGATAGTAACACTTCGAAATGCATACCTGAAGGAGACTGCAAAAATAAACTTGGTGCTAAAGTGAAGTAGTAAGTAAATATTTGAAAAACGTGTAATACTACCAATAATAAAATAAAGGAGAGATAATAAAATAAGAATAAAGAAAAGTAAATGGGTAATAAAAACGAACAAAACATAGATGATACTGCAGATAACAAAGTATAAAGGAGATACAGATAATTAGGTAAAGGAAAGTCACATAAGAAAGGAAAATAAAGATAGTTGATACTGTAAATAATAAACTAAAGGAAATCCAGATAATAAAGGGAAAATAAAGATAGAAAACACTAAAGACCTGAAATAGAGGAAGTACAGACAATGATAAAAGCTAAACATAGATTATACTGTAGAAAATAATAAAAACACAATGCAGATAATAAAGAAAAATAATAAAGGTCATTTGTTCTGTAGACAATAAAGAAAAAGAAATGTGTATAATAAAGAAAAGGAAATGCGGTTCGTAAAATATCCCAGATAATAAGGAAAAGGAAACGAAGCCGTTTTGAATATTGTTTATTGAAGGCAGGAGTAGATGAAGAGAAAACACTAAGATTCATATAAAGAAGAGGAATCATGTGTTCTAATACAGAAGTGAAGCAACTAGGCCGAAACGAATAAACAAGTCTAAACTTTGTTTTGGTGATCTTATTGTAACCAATACAACACCGATGACGGTGACGATGATATTGATAATGACGATGATTACCACGTTCTTATAGTAATCACATTTAAAATTTCTGTCTACCTATTTCGCTAAATTCAATGAACTAGTCAGGGCAAAACTTTAGAATGTACTGTAATACATTGAGATGATATTATTACCTACATTTCCGTAATAGAAAATTGCATCAGAGCGAATTCCAGTTAATGAGAAATACCAATATTCGGACAGTTGCTACAGAACTCAGTAACGTAGTTAGCTCATACTTTGTTTGAAGGATATTATTATTGGCTAGGAAGACTTCTCTGGTATAGTACCAGTGTACACTAATTCTTGTTACCTGATGGCATTCGAACCTATATTTTTTGATAGTCTTAAACTATACTCTTAATACTGGAAGAATGGTCACCAAGCTGTTAAGCACGCTCAAAGAACACTTGCGCATGACGTCGTTTCCATACTTACTGTCATACTCAAGACTTGTAATAGTACAGGTGTTGCCAAATTTAAATGATTTGCTGTCCTTGTCCAAATTATTTATTATTAATATTGTTGCCATCTTGGAAGAGAATATTCAGAAGACAGAGAGTGGACAGTCACATATAAACTGGGACAGGAATCCTTACGAAATGGACATAGTTCGTAATGGTTTGACAATGCAACCACAACAATTAGGAACTCTCTTTACACACTGTTTAACAAGTTAATCACTCTGCTTGAACTGAAATTCGGATTACAGAAATTCCATAATAGTGTCTTAAGCAGTTGATTGTTCTACTGTTCAGAAAGAAAGCGTACTTTTATGACACGCGCACAATTAAATGGTCCTGGTCAATCACAAGTCAGGCTGTTTCTTGGGCCGCGGTGGCTCATTGGTAGAGCGCTAACTTCTGGTGCTAGAGTCATCGGTTCCATCGCTGCTCATCTCATGTGGGCTTTGTGGTGGACAAACACCGTGTGCGTAGTTCTCCCGTTTTCTCCCACATTCTCCATTGAACCAATTCATCTCATCATAAGCCATCCGGCCTAAGTCAAAAGTTGCCTAAAGACCTTAGAATTACATTCAGTTCAGCCAGTCTCAATCACTTGTTTCTCATTCAATTAAACTTTGTACATGTGTTTAAAATGGTGTAGAAAATAGAAACTGCTGCTACGTGGGGATTGAAATCTGAGACAAAGTTTCTCAATGGAAAATAAATTGAGATTTGACCTTGGCGCGGTCGAGAGATCAGTGCTCTCGCTTTCTGTGCGCGAAGTCACGGATTAAATTATCGCCGTGGTCTATTGAACGGAGTGGTTCAATACTCACTTTACCAACAACTGTAGATCACCTTCCTAGAAGCTCACCAGCTCTTTTAGAACGTTAATAAAAATTCAGTCACTTACAAATAGCGATAACAAGAAAGTACTTACTTAAAGATAGCAATTTCGCATGCGACCATTGAAGATTCATTGTCAGATCATGGTAGTTTATGATGATTAACTTACGGATAAATCAACCATACGAACATAGTGACGAAATCTAATGCGAAGTTATAGGAAGTCTAAGATGATGAACGAACAAGGAGACTGTCTGTGATTGCAGATGATTTGCTCTGCTTCTTCTATGAGTTAATTTATAGAACAGAAACTACGTCACACGCTTGACGAAATTCAATCAAAATTTCAAAATATTCCGCAAAATTATCATCAAGCCATAGACTAGCCTCAAAGGTATATGACGAATGAATCAAAATCTCGTAGTTGAAACCCGATATGAGAAGTGACGAAATGCAAAGGGTGACCACATGAAAAAATTAGTCGATATAATGTGCGAGGTCTGTTTATAATGTATGCCAACTTGTTGAATATCTTCACAACCGCTCAAGCGAACTTGATATAACTTGGCAGCTCACTTGAGGGTATATTACTATGCAATTAACAACAGTCACGTTCTTGTGGGACTACTCAGTTGATAGTGCGACCTCATTGAGTGAGGTAATGTATTGTGATCGTTGCATTCACAATAACTGTCGAGTCAGTATATCATCAAATCTGCGAAATGTTTTGATTCGTTCTTCATTGTAAACAATGTGAATGATTAAGAAGTCATCTGGAGATATGTCAATGAGTGAAACGCAGATAAAATTGTGGTATCAATGCTTCTAAACTAGCTGGAAATCAATTGAAAGTGATGGATTTCTCTTTGACGTAGACGAACATCTAATTGTTTGTTAATTTATCATACTCACGCGACCGTCACTAATGTCCGATAACTTTTTGTAATAACGTCTCGACAATAAGCAGCTTGTAGCTCATGATAATTCTGAATTGGAGTTAAGTTGTTCCTTTTGTGTACAAAAACCAATTAACTTATCAAACCTTGTCTCCTGTCCGCTCATACAGGGCAATTGTTCATTTTGAACAGACACTATCCAGGATTCATTGACCTGAATCTGGAAATTGCTGTAATCTAACTCAAGGTCTGAATGTATCTTAACCAACAAACAGTTGAATATCTGAAATATTATATGATATATTATTTTGGAAAATTTACTTTCGCAAACTAAAACTTTTATTTAGAAATACGGCATGTAGTCAGTTCCAATTTCGTCTAACTTCAGCACCAAATGACGCAAATTATAAGTTCATGGCTTTACCTTTCGTAATATTTTGTTTGTAATTAAACTGTTTTTTTTTCGGCTAGTATGAATTTTACGCGAGCCTAAAATTAATCACATGATTATATAATTAAGGCCGTGATTCCCCCAGAACGGACTCCAGATTGTAAAGAATTAAATATAATCGTTATTAAGTGAGTCAGACAAGAATATAAATAAATATTTTACTTCCTTAAGATTTTTCCTTGCAATATTTGATAACAATTTTGTTTAATTACTAATTTAAAACTGTGTGTTATATAATATGCTCAAATAAATAGATGCCTTCAAATTATTAGACTCAGTATTCATTTTTTCTTAAATTTTATTTTTTGTACAAAATTGCATCGGCATGTGTTTCAAATTAATTGAAATTACTGTGATTGAATACCTTGCACATTTTAATACCACCTGTGCTTTTCAACATCTGTAATATTTTTGATAATGTCAGCTTAGAAGCAGGGCACTCCATCATGCATATGGTGAATGGGTCGTCATCAAATCGGACCTCAAGCTGTAGGGGAGTTACTTCGGAAGAACGTTTAGTATTATATCTTGCTGCATTATATCTTCCCTCTATTATACAAAGTCTCCCAGATCAGAAGACAGACATTACACCCCTAACCATGATTGACATCAGATGATTTACACATTGCAACTTGAACATATTCTCAGGTCAGCGCCGAATATATTTTCAACATTCACTGGATATAGTGAAACATATTTTCACCCATTCGTTAGAAGTCCAATGTTTTAGTTCTTGTCCTCACTAGAGACGTTTCTTTGCAAAGCTGAAGTATCGGAGATCATAAAGAGCAGTATTTCGCAAATTATGGTCCTCAGACCACAGGTAGTCTTCGAGGCCTGCCCTTAAACATGCACAGGGTAGCGCGTTCAACCTACCAACCAATAAAACTGGTCCGCACTTGAAAATAGTTTCTAGAACACTGATCTAGAGATCTCGATACTCTGTGTGGAGTATATTGTCCATTTTTTCCTGGTCGGTGTGATTTTTTACTCCCTAAACAAAGAGTTGCTGTAACACTCTTGGGATGAATTCCTGCACCATAACCAACTATATTTATGCCTACGTCTTTCAAAGTGGACTTTTTGCTCTTCAGAGCTAAAGTTTTGACTTCTTTTAATGCTTATTACAGGACAGCTCGCGTCTTCTCTCATTCCTTCCAACCTTTTTTTGTTTATTTACTTGTTTCTCTCTCATCGCAAGGTAGATTATCCGTACATATCTTTACATGGAATCGCTCTACAAGATATTAGTGGTTATGTATATCTTTCTTCCTCCAAAAGACCTTACGCGAAGAAAGTCTCTCTGCCCTTTCCTATTATGTCGAAATTACATAGCTTTACAGAAAAATATAAATATACAAACAATTACTTTAAAATTACTTTAAAATAATCGACTGCACTGATAAAACTTTATGAATATTGTATTCTCACATAACTGTAAAGAGCAGCGTGTTACGCTGCTAGCTTGGTGTCTCAAAAGGCATCCCTATATTATAACTCAAGTATGGTGTACTCCAATGATGTTAACTGCGTTCCAACAGTGATGCAAGTACTCTATTTGCAATGTACACATGTGCAGGATAAAATATTACTAGTTTGACTGTAATATTAGATGGTATAGGTCTTCGTACTTCGATAGAAAAAATAAACTTTGACATTTTCTGGAGTGAGTGTAATAATTTTAACACATCTCCAGTTTCATTTTGAGTAACAGTATTGTTTGTGTGATTATATTTCCAGTTGAACCTAATAAGCTTTGTTTTCTTTCTTTTCCAGGTACGTTTGGAACAATTATATGGAAAGGTAACGGAAGTTCTGTAAATTATTTATTAAGGTATAGTTTTGCAATTAAGTGCAAGGAAAATGGATACTTGATGTGGATCATATATCATTTAACATAAATATACACAATTGCTTCACAGTGTGTGTGTGTGATAGTAATTATACATATTTGCTTTGCTTTGCTTTTATTACAGAATGTACAATTATTGGGTTAATATTCCCCACTCTTTTGAAACAATCGTCCACTTCAAAACATTGGTCTAAACAATCCAAAATAAACAAACACTAGAACTTATGCCGGAATTGTGCCAACTTGTACTATGTAAGTAGCCCTGAAGAGCACATCATATTTTCGTTGAAAATAATTCACTTCTCCTGCTTTTTTCTCTCATTGGTAACAGTACGTCCATAAAGTTCAATTGTGAAATTTTGCAAGTTCAGTGTTGAGGGAAAGTGCGCAGGACATTAAACCGCAGAAGGCAATATAACAGTAAGTTTTTAAAAATTTATTTACGGCATCTGAGTCTTAGGCTGGGATACGGTCGTGGAGAGGAAGTTGGAAGGTAGTCGGCTAGGGACTACTTAGAATGTACCATCCCGGCATTTGCCTGGTACGGTTAAGGAAAAATTGAACCAGGATGAGCGGCTGCTGGGATCGTTCTCAGGACCTTCTGATTGCTAATTCAATGCTCTACCTTCAGACCTACGGCTGCTCGGTGCATGGCAGTAAGTGTTTCAAATTGTACAGAGCAATTTCAAGTTCGTTTAATATGGATATGGATATGATGTGTATGGAACATACTGTTAAGAAGTCTAATGGCATAGATCGTCAATAAGCCACGGACGGAAAACTAAAGAATATCCACTTCCCGTGCAGACAGAGCATATAAACCATGAAGTTCCAATTGATTGCCTAAAACAAGAAATATTAAGCAACGGAAAGGAATTTCGTTACATCAGATGTCCCAATAAAAAGGGTGTATGTAAATTGGTATCAAATTTTCAAGGATCGTGTTCCAAAAGAAGGAAAAAGAAAATAATTATCATGGGTTAAATTCGGCTTCTATTTCGAGATACAGGGTATCGAATTAGGGTCGAAAATGGACTTTTTTCAATAGGTAGATATTAAAAGCTAAACTGTAACGTGATTGGTTCACAGCGTTTAGAACTTGTTAGATAATAGCACTAGTAGATTTATTAAAATAATAGTTTCCTCTAGTAATGATAAATGTGGTAAATGAAGTAGAGATTGCAGTGTTGCAATCTTTCGATAATAAGGTAGTCAAAATTATCAAATATGAGGTAGCTCAGCCGCATAACGCCACTGAGCCTTTTAACGCCACCCCTCGGTATTTTGGAAACGAGAACAGCTGGCAGGAATTCAGAAGTACGAATATGTAGGCAGATGCCATCTAGCAGGACTGCCAGAAAATAACTGCGCTAATGATCATAGGAGAGCTGCCATGACACACACTTGGGGCTGTGGTCTCGACAAAGAAGGTCGTTGTTAAATCAAGTGGGTACATTTTTCTGAATTTCACATCGATTGTGAGTCATAATCGCTGAAAGTCATACCTATATCAAAATAGTTGAATGTCTTGTTGTTCTGCAAGCACAAGTAACTACCAAAATTTTGTAATATGTAAGGAAATGAAGTGGTAATATGATCGTCTGTGGTGTGCAGTATTTTCTAAATTAAATAAGAAAATGTTTCTGAATTTCTCTCTTAGCGAGAGTTATTATTTTCTAAGATTTTCTTTAACTAACTGCATGAATTTTACACTTAATGTGTAGTATATATAAGACTTTGTAGTTCCTAAGCATTGTTCTTTTTTTTTTAATTTATTTATTTAGTGACAACACAACAGGCAATGGCCTAATTATAGTGTTGAGCTTTACAAAGTAGTTGTACAGACTTTATTGACAATTGCATCTCTAAATTCTTTAGGCGACATAAAGCATACGTCCAGATCATTGTGAACTGTACAGAGTTGGTTATACATAGTACAAATTCTCCAGATTGGTGACCTCATCAAGATATTGGTTCTTGCCTTTTTACAGTAGAAGAAACCAGTATTATTAACGCGAGTTTTAGATGATGGGACACCAAACTGTAATGTCGAAACTAAAACCATGCAATCTAACTTATTTTGAACAATTTTTTGAAGAAATAACAGATCAGCAATGTTGCGCCTTTGTTCTAAGCTCTGAATATTAAAATTCTTAATGACTGCATTGTAACTATCATAAGCAGGATAGATTCGAGTTTCTTTAAAAGTCAGGAATTTAAGAAATTTTGATTGGATTTTCTCTAATTGTTGGCAATGTTTCAATTGATATGGATTCCAAATAGAAGAAGCATATTCTACCTTGGAGCGAACATAAGCATAGTAAATTTTTTCTAATGTTGATATGTTGTTCAATTCTCTTCCCGTCCTAATTACGAATCCTAGTAACTTCAAGGCTTCATTTGTAATATTTGTAACTTGTTTGTTAAAAGTCAATTTCGAGTCAAAACTGACACCAAGATCCTTAACTACAGTAGGTCTGTTTAGTACAATTTTATTAATGGAATAATCAAATTGATGAGTGGTTTTATTTCTATTAAATGATAATACTTTACATTTACTTATGTTGACTCCAAGTTGATTAATAGCACACCAGTTTGCAATATTATCTAAGCTTTGCTGAAGTCTTATGCAGTCTCCGATAGAGTTGACTTTTGTATATATTTTAAAGTCATCTGCAAATAACAATTTTTCATTATCAGACACACAATAAGGAAGGTCATTAACAAATAAGAGGAATAACAAAGGTCCTAGGTTCGAACCTTGAGGAACTCCTGAGAGTGCAGAATATTCATATGATTTGTATTCTTTATAGATAACTGATTGCTTTCGATTTGTTAAGTACGAATAGAGGAGCCTAATCACAGTGGGTGAGAAGTGATAGTGATTTAATTTTTCCAGTAATACATTGTGATTAACCCTGTCAAATGCTTTCTCAAAGTCAATATAAATCACATCAACTTGCTTGCCTTCGTCCATCGAATTTGCTATGTAGTCCGTAACAAGTGCTAAGTTTGTTACCGTGGATTTCTGAGAAACAAAGCCATGCTGCTTAGTTGAAATAACTGGTTGAATATGATTACCAATTCTCTTGTATAAGATCTGTTCAAATACTTTTGCAAAAGCTGGTAATATTGCAATTGGCCTGAAATCATTAATGTCTCTACTATTATTTGATTTTGGGATAGGACAAACCAGGGCAGATTTCCATTTGTCGGGGAAAGTACATGTTTTTAGAGATAAGTTAAATGCTATCAGTAGGGGATATTTAAATATATCAACACATCCCTTAACTACATATGAGGGTATGCCATCAGAACCAACTGTCGTTTTCGATTTCAAATTTCTGATAGCATTTTCAACTTCCTTTAGTTGAATTTGATCAATGCACAGTGTCCCTATTTCATCATTTCTATTACTAACAGCATCACCATTAAGATTATTATATGTGTGAGAGGAGGATAGAAATACCAATTGAAAATACTGAGCGAATGCATTTCCTATCTCATTATTCCTAGACAGCTCCTGACCTTCAAATTTTAATACATTTGGCGGTAGGTGCCTTTTTTTATTTTTGATAAAATTCCACAGTTCGCTCGAGTTGGTATTAATATTATTTTCAGAATTAATTATAAAACTCTTATAAGCAATTCTAATGTCTTTCTTAATTTTCCTACGTAATCGAGCAAATTCTTGATAGAAAGGTGTTGAGTTCATGGTTTTGACCCTGGATTGTTTATGATAATATGCCTTGACCTTAAGTTTTCTAATAATATCTTTGGTGAACCAACACGGATACTTTGAAACAGTTCTTATTTTACGAGGAACACACCTATCAAATATTTCATAGACAATATCATAGAATTTACTCACTAAGTTATTAACATTCCGATACACTTGTAAGAATTCCCAATCAATAGCTTGTAGTTCCTGATACAACATCAGAAAATTTGCCTTCCTAAAATTATAATAAAAAGTGTTACTTTTCTGCTTTTCTTTCTTGACCTTTCTGTTAACTATTTCTATTATTATAGCTGGGTGATGGATATCTTCTGGTACCAACGGTAACAATTCTCTATTAACTTCAACATTTTCAAGATTTGACAGAACTAGATCTAGTGTGCGATTATTATTATTGGCAACATTGTTGAATGATCTCAAATCATAAAAATTTATAAAATTATATAAATTTCTACACTTTAAAGATGCGCTTTGCTCAAAATCGAATTCGGTACCGGTTATCTCCGGTAAATTGAAATCGCCAATGAGGAGAATAGGATTGCCTTGCGGACAAGTGGATTCAATGCATGCAAATAGGTTATCATACAAATCTATACCTGAAACCGGTTCAAAATATACAACACAGGTAAACATTGGTCTCCCCTTTACAGTTATTCTAGCAGACACTCATATTGATCATCACAGCTATTCAATAAACACAAATTGTATTTTTCAAGAGCCGAGATAAGTACCCCTCCCCCCTTTGACTTTCCAGTTTTATTAATATTGCGATCCTGTCTTAAAACAGTATACCTATTATCAAATAATTCACTGTCATAATGAGATTCATTAGTCCATGTTTCAGTAATTGTAATTATATCGTAATTATTTGATATTACACTACAGAAAAAGTCATTTGTTTTACCGCGCAAGGATCTAGCATTCTGATTATAAATCCGCAACAATTTTCTTGTTTCACTAAAACCACTAGTTACATTTGGAAAATGATTGTACACTTCACTGACTTCAGTTGAGGAAAACTTACCCTTTCCCCCTTCACATTCCTTTCTTTGTCAAACTTTGTTCCTTGGGGGGCTGTACCATGGTTGAACGAGTGGTTCTCGTCATTTGTCTCTTATCGCTAGAGGTGGGGGTATCTTCACAGGTGGTTGAGAGAACTTCCTTTTGAGCATGCAGTGTTACAACCTCTGCAGTTTTGTTTTGAACGATTTGTTCACTTTGCACTAATGTTATTTTCACTTTTTTGTAGCTCTTCAAGGGTGAAAGGTCTATTATTAATGTATAGTTTATTGTACTGAAGCCTCGCACGATCACCTCTTCCACGAGCATCCTTCATGTTGTTCAATATTTGTTTCCTTGTTTCACGCACATTCGCTGAGAAATCTTCTGAAATAACAACTCTGGTTCCTTTCGCACGAAAATCATTTTTAAGAATTTCATTTTTCTTCTTGAAGGCAGAAAATTTCACAATTATCGGTGCATTTGGTCCACGTCCGAGTCGATGCGCTCTTTCAATATGTTCAGAGTTTAAATCCATTTAGTTGTTTTGTGACAAACTCTATTACTCGTTGTTCAGATTCATCCCAGAATTCAACTGTATTACGATTTCCAATATTACTAAAAATTAGGTTGTTACGCCGTGATTGGTTTTCCAATTTATCTAAAAGCTCACAATTAATAGCTAATTGTTTCTTGAGTTCCTCATTTTCCTTCTTCACCACACAAAGTTCGTTCACTACCACTTGAAGCTGCACACTCAAATTATTTGTTACACTAGAAATGTTTGTTATTTTCTTATCCATTTCTTCCAATTTTTTGTACAAGTCATCCAATGACGTAGGGCCTGGATTAACTTCCACTCCAGAGATGACTAACAGTGCTGCAATAATCACACCAAACAAAAAACATCTTGTCTTCGTTGCTTTAGTTTACAAGGGAAACATTAGTTTATAAGTTTAATACAAAATGTATGGACAAGTCTCCATTCAACTAAGAGCGTGGCCTTATTAGAAACCTATGTTCCTAATAACGCCACCATGTAACAATCTTTCTGTATTTTTCGCACGTTCATTGTACACCAATCTTTATATAACTCCGCTGGTATGAAGGGGACGTTTCCACACAAGCAGTTTTGGAATTCTAACTACCATTGCGTACTAGCTACATCAGATATGTTCTTAAGGTGGCGTTATTTGGCTGAACTACCTTACTTTTCCTTTTGTCTCAGCATACGAATTATCAATCTTAATACTATCAAAGAGTTGGATTAGTCTTCATTATCTCTTTCTCACAACCATACCTTAAATTGCGTCTCTCAATATACAATCTCTGAGTAACCAATGTCCTAAATAGTTTATCTTTCTTTCATTACTATTTGCAGTATTATTCGTCTCTAGCATATTCTCTTCAGCTGTTCTTCGTTTCGTATCTGTACCCAGCTGACTTTTTTCTATTCTTCTCCATGTCCACATTTAAACGGTTTACAGTTTTTCCTTCATTGTTTCGTCGAGTCCACGTTTGTGCTCCATACAACACAATACTCCATACAAAACATTTAATGAACCTCTTCCGCAACTCTTTGTGTATTATTCTCACTGAACGCCTGTTTCGACATCGCTATTCTTTCTTTTCCACATTTTCTCATTTTCAAAATTCATTTCTTTTCATATCCTTACTTACAACACTTCCTAAATATTTGAATCTAGATGATTATTCTATCTTTTCTCTCCAAATGTTTGCTATCATTCAATTTGTTCCAAGTACCATTATGTTTATTTTCATTCCTCGTTTCTCACAGGTTTTCGGTAGCTGTTTCAACATCTTGTTACGTGAAAAAGTGATGTCTTATTCTCTGCAAGAAGAATTATACTATCCTCAAATCTAATGCATTTGATTTTTCTTCCTCCTACTATATAATGTCTCCCTCACTTTCGAGGAATGTTTGTACAACCTCTGTCTTGAATTAGCAAGTAGTCGATCTGAAACCTTTCGTTTTCTGGGTGTGTTCAGGTATATCCTCTTCCTTTTTGTTATTGTTTAAACCTCGTGTTTTCCACCACTATTGAGTGTTGGTTACAAAAGTCAACTAATATCTGGGGATCTTGGGTTTCTCTTTCCAAGCCCATATTTACCTACTGTTTTCCAGTCTTGTCCTCCACCTACTATTGCACTAAAATCACTCATCAGTACGATACACGCGCCCTTCTGTTCTCTCTGAAATAACTCCTCCAGATATTCGACCTCTTCTTTCAGATATTTAGTTGTGAACATGAATACCAGGTTCTTCTTTCTTCCTTTCGGGGTTACCATCATCATGCGCTTTCGGTATAGTTTGTTTTCATGACCTGTTTCAGGCACTACCCAAGAACTGCAACTACCCCACCATTTCCTCCTCTTTTTGGTCCCGAGTAAATCGTTTTACATTCTTCATCTTGAATTTGACCAGTTCCTTTCTATCTTAGCTTACTTCACAAAGTACTAGTGTATTGTTTATCTTGATTTCTTCTTGTAGCTTTTTCCACTATTCTGCTTTTAACACTGACCTTAACATTCCATGCTCCGATCCCTAAAACATTGAATAAATAGCTGGAATGTCTTCAGATGACTTGAACATATTTTGCAAGTACTTCTTATAATGACTCCTAATAATTATGGTCATGACCTGTTACAATTATGAGCAGACATTCTCTGAGTTTGTAATTCCATGAACCAATTCTCTTAACACGTATAAGCTACGTACTACGTGCAATATACGTTTATATTAGATCCTTTCCAGTGACACCTCAACCACGTTCATAGCTCTAGTAGTTCCTGAGTTGAAATTGTCGATTATTTTCCTATTACTTACTATGGAGAAATCGAACCCTACTCTATGTCAGAACTCATTCTTCCGATCTGGATGATGTAGCTGTTTCGAATTCGTCTCCCCGTGACCTCCAACGGCAATGATATAAGGATTCCAAGCTTAAGGTCTTGAAACCTAAACCCCAGTTGCTTCTAATTGTTAAAATAATAAGACTACAGGAGCCAATAAAGTAGCTGTTCCAACTGTGTTGTAGTCTATGCAAAATACTGTTGGAAAGGAAAAGGTTTTACATGCCATTTGGTTGGGTAAAGAAAGAAAACCTACAAGTTTTATTTTAGTATAATTTAATGTTTAAATTGTTGTTAATTTAACGTTTATATGATGCACAAGAGTAATGCAGTATATAACCGAATGGACAATTATTTCATTTAAAATCTGTCACCTAATTACCAATAGTGTTACAGACCGAAAGGTCCTGAGCCTGTCCCAACGCCATCTGTCTGCGGTTGATAGAATTGTGTGCACCTGAGTGACTTCCCAGTTTGCCTCACGACGCTGGGTGGACGCCGAAAAGTGGGGTGCTCCAGCCGGGAATCAAACCTGGAACCATGCGGACATGTTCCAACGCTCTAACCACTAGACTGTGGAGCCCCCTTTAAGTATTTACACGGTTTCAAATTAGGACAACTCTACACGCAATAGCAGGGACACTTCCGCTATGTTGTAACAGATTTTTTGTGTTGTATGTTCTAATCCGTTATGTATGTATTTTTTCTTACGTTTTAAGGTAGAATTTTGTCTAATTTTGAAGGTATTAATCAGGACAACTAACTGATATATATATACAAAAAATATATATTTGCATTTTTTACCCGGTCCAACAGTATTTTGCCTAGACGAAGAACCTTCTTCAGTGTTCACGTGCAGTTGATTTTCTTTTCACTTGTTTGCGGCTGGATTCGAACTTAGAAACTTGTAATTTTCGGTCCGTGGCTTTAAGCACTGTGGAGAAAAACACTTTGATTATGCGCTTCATCAATTCTGCTTGTAATTTACGTTGTACCCATACCAGCTGTTTTACCATTCCACAGATATTTTCGAAAAATACATTCAGCATGACATAATACCAGTACGGAAAATGTAATTACAACAAAACCCCGATTTATGTACCATAATTACTGTTTTTTTTTAACCTTAGATTCAGGATAAAATATGGATATCATAACTGTAATAATCTCCCCTTGAACTCAATATCTGTCAGTGTAGGTGAGCAGGAAATGCTCGAAGTCCAGTTTCTGAAAATATTATAAGCTGTATCCGTAGTTCTTCCTTACTCTTGTTAAGGACAAAAAGAGAAGAGTTTCAGTAGAGATATCTACAAAATATTTATAATTTTTAAACGACACAAACACAGCCAGCCTTACCTTTGCTGGAGAGAGGTTAATTAGACAATAAATATATAGTCTAGACTATATATATGGATTCCGAAATTTATCTTGTAGTGGTTGGATTTCCTTCGAAGATTTCAAAGTCTCTTGAGTGCATCATTTCAACTGCCTTAATTAGCATCAGAGTGGAAGAGAGAGAAGCTTCTGACTGAATCCTTGAATATCTACGCTAATTATAAACCCTACATTTGAATAGATAAACTAGAGAACATCATGAATGTGGATGTATAATTAGAGAAACTCTTACTGCTTTTCAATGTGTGATGTAGTGGAATTTTCTTTGCCATGTTAGTTGGGAGTACTACATTATCTGTTTTTTAGATGTTTGTTGCAAAAATACCATCCGAGCGAAAAAGAAAAAAAATCTCGAAAAGGAATCAGATATTAAACTTAAATATAACGTTTTCTGAGTATCCTTTAATTAATTTTTCATTTATTGGCATCTGTTGTCAGTATTGATCTTAGTGTCTCAAGTCTGAAGATGACGTATTTCTGCGAGTACTCTTTTATAGAAAGGAATAGTAGGAGAAGCCGCAGGTAGAGTTGTCCCGGTAGCGTGGAAGATCTCAATCAGGATAGCCGGCTGCAGGACTTGAACGTGCTTGCTTCCCCAGTTTCCATCTGGAGTTCATGACCGTAACCACTGGACATCAACGGCTTGATTTTCTTATGTAATATTTAATAGTAATGAAGTAAGAAATATGTGATACCAACCATATCTTTCATGAATTGGTATTTGGTTACATAAGTCACTACATTATAATGTTTTTTTTAGAAAGTCTAGATTGCATTTCCACCGTAAAATTTGAAGGCCGCACGAAAAGAACGTGCTTTGTCCATTTTCTTACAGGAGAGCATTTTAAAAGTCCCCAATCACCATTACTCCTCTCTAAGCATAAAAAAAGATTTCCTTGCAATAAACGGTCTATGCATATTCTCTTCATGTGTGATAGCTTGTTAGAAAGCCCTTTGAAAAAGCAAATAGATGGCACTCATATCTCAACTTGATCAAAAATGAACATAGCATGTAATTTCCGTGTAGCATATACTTGATCACCTCCCGAAGTTTGTCCATGTACTCCATTAACACGCTTTATATTCTTTCATTTTAGATACTGCTCTCTTAGTTTTCGTGTACAATAAACGCATATCGTTACTTTGTTTGCTGCGCTTTGTATCTAGTTGGTTTGTAGAATTATTATCACCTACTTTTTGGTTTTCTCCATAATAATTACTTTTTATTATTAAATTTAATGGATATCTTAAGACTCCCATCCTAATGTTATTCACCTGTTTTGACATGAGATCAGGATATTTTATCAACAGATTTATACTTCTCATCCAGACATTCCTAGTTCTATTACAGAAATATGTCGAACTGTCAGTAAGCTAGTTAATGCCTAACATATGCTACTAGAGTTAAACATATCATTCTTAGAGAATTAGCATAACTACATTTTTCATTGCCTTTTGTAATGCATATAATGACGTCCAGTTAAGACGATGCGTCCATTTTCCTACTGAATAAATATTTTAAATCATTGGTAGATTTATCAGTTCTATTTCTTGTTTATTTAATTACTTTTGTCACTTTTCTTTTAGGAAAAGTACAAATGAATTGGAAACACTGTATTCTTTGCTTGTGCTGACAGATAATTTATTTCTTTCAGTCTATTTCGTTGCTCGTATAAAACTGAAAATGACGCTCACTAGATCCGAATATTGTAAGAATATGTAAATGTATATCTCTGGCTAAAAAAAAAACGCACATTGGCTCGTAAAAGTTTAGAAAGGGAGACAGGGATGTAGAAAGATCGATATATGATTTGTAAAAGACTGAATTGAAGAGATATTTATGTTCAGACCTTCTGATGTCTCTAAAGTGAAACTTCATATTCAAGAAAGGTAAAGTTATTCCCTGTGCGATACGCACTCGCCATGAACAGTGCATGGGGGATGTGGAGGTAGCGCTCCACATTTTATTGACCTACGGTACGAAGTGAGGTGGGGTGGTCAGTCCCACGCTCGACTGCCTTTACCTTCCCAAGGTGCCCAGGAATACCAAGGACACTCCTGTACTTAATTTGATAGGAGACTGAGTGCACCTCAGAGCGCCAGGCATGGGAACACTGTGAGAAAAGTCTGCAGTGTCCTGGCCGGATTTGAACCCGGGCCGCCCGATTCGTATTCAGATGCGCTACCGTATGAGCCACGGCGACTATTTAATAGTAAACATAATAGGTAGAAGAACCCTGCTTTGCTTAGAATTAAAAAAAAAACTTATTTCAAGCTATTCTGTCTGAGATTCAAATTGTTTTTCTCAATCACTCCAGACCAAGCAGCTTCTTTCCTTGCTTCTCTTATGGAACGATTTATTTGAATGGCGGGAGTTGTAAAATTAAAATGATTAAAAGTTCATATCTAAAATTCATTAGATTTTCAGCTATTTCTCTAATAGTGGCAAGTCCTTTCAAGTAAGCTTAATTGTCTCCAGTTAGTCTGGCCTTGTGCACAATCTTTTCTCTTAGCGTAACGCTTGTTACCTGTCTGCATTAAAACGGTCACGTGAATATTTTTATTTAATATATTTACACAATGATATATATGATAAACTAGCCACGAAGTGGGGAATATACTAAAGATGTGCCCATACTGTAGGCATGTTTACTCCGAAAGATGTAATAATAGTATTATAATAACGTCTACATTCACTGGACACACTTCCCTACCTTGGTTAATTAGTCACTTTGTGAAATCAAGGGCTAAATTTGATTATTGCTTACTTACTCTATGAAATACGGAACTCGCAAGTTTATCGCCGTAGTAACAAACGTTCACCATCGGGATCTATCCTGGGCAAGATCAAGCCAGTTTTCCTCACAAACACCTACTTCTCGGAGATTCCTTCTAATATTGTCCTCTAAACGTCGTATCGGTCTTCCCAACGGCCCCTTTCCCTCC
Source organism: Lepisma saccharinum (assembly GCA_022664845.1). Taxonomy (NCBI): domain Eukaryota; kingdom Metazoa; phylum Arthropoda; class Insecta; order Zygentoma; family Lepismatidae; genus Lepisma; species Lepisma saccharinum. Next base: position 35,012 of record JAGDQP010009136.1, read on the forward strand.
AGCTTTCCAACCAAGATGGAATATAATCTGCGTTTTTCTCCCAGCCGAGCAACATGGCCTGCCCATCTTAGTCGTCGTGAATTCATTATTCTTACAACATCGGGTGAGTCGTACAGTCCGTGAAGCTCCGTCCGTCTACGTATACGGTTAGGCGAGTTAGCAGTATATTACTGAATACTTTGTAACACGTTGGGAGTAACGAGATTCCGCGATAATTATGACAGTCCTATTTATCACCTTTTTTATAAATCGGAACTATTATTGCGGTTTTCCATTCCTTTAGAAGCTTCTCCTTTCTCCATATAGTGTTTATCAATTTATGTAGTTCCTTAGTTTAGGGCTGTTCCTGCCGCTTTAATTTATTCCGCTGGAATATTGTCTATTCCCGGTGATTTGAATTTTTTAAATTTCTTTATCGACATTTCGACCTCGATCTCGCTAGGTTTGATTATCCACGGTTCTGCGGTATATATTTCAAATTCCTCTGTTTGTTCTCCGTTGTGCAAATTAAGAAATTTGTCGAAATAACTTTACCATACATCGATAATTTTAGTCGGATCCGCTTGCAGATCTCCGCGTTCATTTCTAATCATCCCTAAGCTCGACTGGTAACCTTTTCTTAACGAGTTTACCCCTTTCTATAGATCTCGTAAGTTATTTGTCTTCCCGTTTTCCTCTATCTCCTGAATCTTCTGCGTCATATATGCTCGCTTTTTGTTTCTGAACCCGAGTGTGGCATTGAGTTTTGCGTTACTGTAGTGGTTGGTATTTGCTTCGCTTTTATTACTTAGCCATCGCTGCCTTGCTTGATTTCGTTCCTCATCAAGTTTAAGGCATTCTTCATCATACCTAGGATTATTTTTCTGTTGTTTCGTCTCACCTACACGTTTCTTCGCTGCGCTCTTCACTATATCACGAATTGCCTCCCACATCTATTAATTTCATCTTTATTAATACTCGACTCGGTTAAAATTTCGAACCTGTTTGAGATTTCGAGTTGCTAGTCTGCTTTTACGTTTCGATTATCTAATCATTTAACTTCGAATTTAAGTTGTTTTGATCCTTTGCTTTCTCTGTTCGCTATGCATAACTTTTCCCTCACTTTTGTGATCACTATCTGATGGTCAGTGTCACCTTCCGCTCCTCTGTAAGACATAACATCCATTAGCCCTATATGGTGTGTCTTCGTCTATCTACTAATACGTGATCGATCTGGTTGAGCGTCTTGCCATCCGGAGATACCCATGTGTATTTGTGTATGTCTTTGTGCTTTAAATATGTGCTCTTTACTAATCGGTTTTTCGAGATCGCAAAAGTTATGTCTTTCTCCATCGTTGTTGGTGATTTCGTGAAGGCTATACTTGCCTATAGTAGGTATATATTTTTTCCCTCCCTATCTATCTTAGCGTTAAAATCACCCAACACGATTTTCGAATTATAGTTCGGTAATCGGTCAAACAACCTTTCCAGCTCCTCGTAAAATGTATCTTTGTCGTTATTATTAGACACCTCGGTCGGAGCGTAGACATTTATTAAAACCGTGTACGTATCGTAACGTACGATAGCCTTTCGTTTACGAACTCTATTCTGAACCGCCGGAAGGATACTGTTCTTAATGAGGAATCCTGTTCCGAAATCGTGAGACTGTATTCCTCCATAGTAGAAAGTGTACTTGCCCTGTCGGATGCTATCTTGGTCCTCCATCCGGACTTCTTGTATCGCTAATATGTCTAGCTCATACTTCTCGGTCTCGCGTACTGCCACCTGAAGAGCTCCAGTTTTGTATAACGATCGTACGTTCCACGTTTTTATTCTAAGGTCTTTCTTAATCCTGTTCTTGGAGCCACATGAAGCAATCCGTGCCCGGAGATCCGAATGAGGGACTAGTTTACCTCCGGGATATTTCATCCCTGGAGAATCCATGAACCATCTGTTACTATTTCTTGACATTATTTAGCGGTGTAGAGTTGTCAGCTTTACGACCTCGCAGTAAAGGCATATATTCAAGATGTCGTCCTCTGTCCATCTCTGAGACTTGCCGATGTCATTCATATTCAGCCTCAGAGTGGTATTGGTGATGCTGCTTCTCCGCACCATGTTGGGGTTCGGGGTTATATTCCGCTAGCCTTGCTAGCTCCCTCTACTAACTGCAAGGCAATAGTATTTGTTTTGACCCACCCCGGAAAATGTCCGGTACCCACCATATCTGGTCGGCATTCCCCTATCCGCCACTTTGAGAGGCGCCTCTACTAATTATTATTTTTAATATTCCTTATCCAGTTTAATTCATGTTTGTATTTTGTATAATTATTACATTATTTAATTGTTGCTTATATTTGCGAAATGGACTCCGAAGCAGTTGCCAGTTTACAATCGAAGGACTCGTAGAGTGGACGTGTGTTAAGAGCTCTTGTATATCTTTGTATCTGCGAAAAAGGACTCTTCAGACTCTTCAAACTGATTAGGGAGATGTGGGTAAACCTATATGACTCATAAAATAAGGCTCAATGCAAGGATAAAAATCAAATATTCAGATGAACACAGAATGTGATTGTGTTTTCGGATGGACGTCAATCCATTCAATAACCACATCTATGTTACTGCATTTAATAAGGTGAAGGAACACATTAAGACATGCACGTATTACATACAGAAACTTATTCCATACATATGCATTATGGTAATGCAATTGACATCATTTGTATCACACATCAAAAAAGAATAAATATGGAGGAGACGTTGCACTTACATATTTAATAAAGTTTCTATTGCTGTTTAATTATTAGAGATTTATTAATTGTTCCTCCAATTTATTTGAAGCTTATTTTCAAATACCACCAAGTTAAGACAGGCTTTTTTTAAAAAAAAAACTGGCCGCATGTTCATCCTTCTGTTTGGTCTGATGTATGCTCATTTGTATTATTTTATAAACTGCAAACATGAGTATAATTCTCTCTTTCGATAAGAAAAGTAGACAGCTCCATAGTTGCTTTTTTCAGCACCGAACCATTTTTAAACATAAAGCTGTTCTCTTTTCTGCACCGGGGCTTCCAGTTGCTAGTAGTCATTAATTCTTACTGGGCAAAGTTACAAGCAGGCTTAAAAGGTAATGCTACCAAAACTCTAATAATGAACATAAAAAATACAACTTTCATGGTTTATAGTTTAAGACCCCTTACTCAAAACTACTGTTCAATATAGTTTTCATATTGTTTAATACATTTAAGCCACCGTTGAACAACAACTGTGATAGTCAGTTTGCAAAAGTTTTGTAGCTTGCTTTCTGACCCATGACTGTACACTTGTACAGCTGGTTTAACTTCATCTAGGTCCTTGAATCTAAAACCACGTAGGATGTTCGTTTTAGATCCAAATAGACAAAAGTCAGAATGGGCCAAGTCAGGGTTGTAAGGTGGATGAAGCACTATGGATCATTCCATTTTGGGAATCTGCTGGATGCGTGATGATGGAAACTATGTTGAGCAGTAGCTTTGAGTAAGGGGTCTTGGAATATAAACCATGAAAGTTATATTTGTTATGTTCATTATTAGAGTTTTGTTAGCAGAAGAACCATTACCTTTTATACTTGCTTGTGGCTTTGCCCAGTGGCGGATTACTATTAGCAACTGGGAACCCCGGTGCAGAAAAGAGAACAGCTCCATATTTACAAATTGTTCGGTGCCGAAACAAGTAACTCCGGAGCTGTCTTCTTTTTTATCAAAAGCAAGAATCATGCTCAAGTTTGCAGTTTACAAAATGGTACAAATGAGCATATATTAGACCAAACAGAAGAATGATCATGCGGTCAGTCCTTTTTATAGCTGTCTTAACTTGATGGGATTTGAAAATAAGCTTAAAATAAATTGAAGGAATAATTAATAAAACTCTAATAATTAAACGACAATAGAAGCTTTATTAGATATGCAAGAACCACGATTCATCCATATTTATTCTCTTTTTATTGTTTTTGGTGTGTGATCACTTGTGTTATTAGGTTCCTAGAATTTAAATATATTACTTCCCTCTCCCGCTTTATTTTCCACTTAAAATTTTCCTTTCCACAATAGGAAGTTCCACTTAAATACCTCCTTCCCTTATTGCAGGCTGTAATGCTTCCAGAGGGTATTATAGATTGTTGCTATACAAAACCCTTTAATATTCATTTCATTAATTGACCTTTTAAAATAATTTCCTCAGGTTATTTTCCTTTTATCCAATGAAAATTACTTCTTCCAATTTATTTTTATCGTTTTATTTAGTTTCTTCATTTCATAATTACACGTTCTTCTGTATTGACTTCTCTAAAGCTGATTCCAGAAAATGAAGAGATGTACATTGCAAATTATCAATCCTTGTTTTGTTTATTAATAATCAAGTCTCTTAGAAATACGAAAGCCTTTTGTTGACGTATTTTAGACTCATAGTTGAATGAAAAAAGATACTGGTGAGTTTCAACAGCAACTGTTAAGTACATAAGCCTTAGAGATCTGTTCGTAGAACTGCTGTTTCACCAATTACTTCTCTCAGACTAATTAATTTGACTTTTGAAAATACTTAAAAATAAATTTTAAAAAATCGTGGTCTTTGTTTATCAAACTTATTTGCTCAGTTCAATAAACGAATAGGGTTTTAATGTAATGTTATCATCTAACGTTATTCTGTTATGAGAGAAATTAGAAGCAGAAATATCTAATTGAATTAATATTTTATTCTGCTTTCTTTGTATTATTGTTCGTTCCTTTTTGTATTTCTATTCTATTAAAAAAACTATATTAAAAAAAAAACTTTTCAGCTTCTTATGTAAAGGCTGCGAGGTCCTGCCTCTAAGAGAACCTTTAGAAAGCTTATATTGAAACTTACCCTTAAATTTCACCCAGAAAATCTACGTTATATAGAAAAATCGTATTCAAAAACTAGCTTCTCCTTTTAATAGAAAGTTCCACACATTGAGACCGGAAAGCAGAAATGTAGATTTAATTATAAGTAGGAGTTGGATTTTGACATTTCTGGTTATCGGCTAGGAATGACAGAATTATTGTAGAGTACGTCTGTTTACCGGTTCTTTGAACTATGCAAATCAGAGCTGAAACCGGGTCACTTTCGGTAGGTGACCCGATCTGAAACTTGTCCGAAATGTTTTGACTCGGTAACCATGTCTTGACCTAAATGACTACTAACTTTCTGATGAGGTAACCCGATAAATCTTAACCCAATTGACCGAATCTTGATCCAACGACTCTGGCTTGGCTTGGCTTGATTTGACCTGGTCTTGCTCCTGTGGCTTGAATCAATCGTTTGTGGGATTCACAAATTCTTTCCGAATAATCTTTCCGAAGGGAGAATAATTGTATTTGTACACCCCCGGAACCATTTTGTTCTTTTCGGAGATATAAGACTTTTTTTTTTTCATATATTTTTACTATAGATAGGAACTTTTCGGCGTCGTATTTTTTGCGCTCTGGAATAAATGCCCCCGTTTCCGGTCACCTTTGAACGAATCACTATTCAGACGCCGAAGGCCATAAGGAAAGAATTAAAAATCCTGCTTTGGCCTTGGTATCATCGGGTCACCGAGTCAGACCTGGTTCCAAGCATAGACCTGGTCCAAAACTTGACTCGATGATCGGTTTCAGCTCTGGTACAAATCAGAGCTCCCCAACATCGCAGCAGTCCATCGCTCGCTCTTCAGTGAAGAGATGTGTTGCTGTTGAATACTTGCTTCAGCATCCAATATTGTAATCTCTATCTTATGATCTTGTAATCAAAAAGATCCGTTAGTTTTACTTGTGTACGACCTTTCTATAATACGTTGGTTCTCTTAGTGAAATTTCAGGGTGGGCTTCGGTTGAAACCATTCACACTTCCCTTGTTAACCAAGTAAGTAGATCTCTCGCTTTTGCTTCGAATGGTCACTTGCTTTATCATTTGTAGAGGCTTCAAATTTTCGATGCTGGCCCAATATCGTGATATTTTCTGGGGAGCTATTTATGTCAAGAAGTAGCGGATTCCGGTTTCAAAAACAGTGTGGGGATTCTTTACACTGACCGCATAATGTCATCCGTCTGGTAGGCAAAGGTTCTTTATGGGTTATCAAGACAGAAGATTGTTTCTTATATGAGGATTGAGTAAATACTGTCTCTGTTTTTCTAAATCATCAATATATAAAAGGGTCAGAGTCACAAACTAAAGAGTTCCTTAATATGATTTCCTTTGTCTTGGCTTGCAAGGACAAATTAAAAGGGAACGTTGTCTCGCAATAGATCTTGAAAATTAGCTCTTTCATGAGTGCACTTTAATAAAGGAATTTTGACTCTATTTCCTCACTTTTGAAGATATATATATATAACATATATCCCATTGAAAATCACAGGAGCAGGTAGGTTGTTACGGTCCTTTAAGGCCACTGGTTCTAAACGAATAAAAATTTGGAAAAGGTTGTACTGAAGGCCTCAGAGGAAAACGAATTCTAGAACCTTGTGTACTATTAACAGAAATGCGAGGCAAAAGGAGGCGACCACATAGAAAAGTCACTATAACGAGTAAACGATTGAGCTTTAAGGAATGTTTTCGATTTTAATTTATTTGTGTAGGATTATGTCAGTTTCTGCTTACGTTAAGGCACAAATAAGAATGCCATCTACGTGTACATGAATATCGCTTCTGAGACACCCTTTCATTAACTACCTTGCATGATCAACTAGCCGATGAATGTTGACTGGACTTTGGGCTTTAAGCCAAAATAAACAATGCCAAATCTCAGAGGGTTCATTTGATACACATTCATATGTATTATTGGGACCAATTTTCAAAATTATATTATTACTTGTCATTTGTCCAGTATCTTCAAAGATATGAAACCTCTCACACATACACGCAGCGTAGGTACGAAGACCTCTTAAAAGTATATTATTATACTACTTACTTGTGGAAGGACATTCGGATGCTTTCTAACATTTCAATGTGTACAATGCAACGCAGATTCCAAAGTGCACTGGTTTATTCTAATGGTCTTACATTGTGTTCTCCAGGTAAATAATTTCTCATATTTTGTTGCTACTATAGATAACATACCCTTTCTGCAGTCGACATGTTTTCTTTCAATTTCTATTCCCAAATAAGCTAAAGTTATTTTTTTTAGCATATCAATGGTGCTTATTTATTAACACATTTGTGAAAAGGTGTTAATTTTCCAGGAATTTTACTTTCACAAAGACCCGTTTTCTCATGAAACTGTTGATAACACTGTTGAATGTTAGTATTGGGCGATGTATTATTGTTACATTTCCTTCTGAACTCGTACCGATAAGCCGTAGCTGCGTTGATCAAGTGTTAGCTTCGTATTCAGACAGTCCTGACTGATGTTTTGCCAGAAGCAGTCAGACCAGGTGATGGTACCTTCAAAGTAGTCCCCACTTCCCCCCCCCTCTCTCTCTCTCTCTGCCTGAACAAAGGATACCTAAAGGCCATTTCAAATTTAGTTTCATGGATATACTCGTACTTATAAAGTTGGATAATGTTCTGGTTTTACTATGGTTAAGAGTGAATCCAGCCTGAGGTCAATACGGCAGGTGACGTAGGAATTAGGGTTGCCGTCATATTGTTGTTATTATATTTAAAAAAGTTAATAGTTCAATGTTTCATGATCCGCAACGGAAGCACTTGCTATAATTTATTTATTGTTTATGTTTCGATGTTGGTAATTGTTTGCGACATAATAATAGTGTAACATTAATATAGTTCTAGAGTAATTTATGTTGCTGTGAAATAAGGAAATATCATCATACAACAACATTGGTAATTATGTTTTGTAAATGAGTATTTCTTCTGATGTAAAATAATAATGTAATCATATGTACGGAGTTGTAATTAATGCTTGAAAATTAGATTGCCAAATGTATGTTTAAATATGCTCTCATCATTGTTGTTTATAGCACTTGAAATAGAATCTATTGCTATTACATATTATGAACTATAATAATCTACCTTTAGGTATAGTGGCATATTTTTGCTCCGCACTCATCGTCAGTTGCTTCAACTGATTTTTCTATGTAATCTCTGTTGGTACTACCTTCGGCCTCATTCAACGTAATAGCCACCATTAATTAAAGCATTGTAGCTTCTTTACCAGATTTTGAGGCGTAACAGTTACTATCACTAAAAGTGCGCTTTCTTGATAATTAATAAAGTGCTAATGTTTAAGTGGGGTTTGTTGCTTTTACATATAACATTATTAACTGTAGTGACTGAAGGCGCAACACTAACACTATTGTTGTATATTAACGAAGTAGAGAACAATAAAAATCATAGCTACAAGTTCGGACACTCACGTTCTACATTGGCTGTGGTTTTCCTTCAGTTTCACCTGGCGAGTGTAATTATGTTACCTAAAACTAAGTGTCCTGCAACTACCTTTCATCCTTGCTCCATAAAAGTACTCACCAAGGGACATCATCCCTCAGATGTATGACTAGCTTGAGCCATAACAGTTTATCTGGACAATAAATTCAACTTATATTTTTTGTCCAGATAAACTGCTATGGCTCAAGCTAGTCATACATCTGAGGGATGATGTCTCTTGGTGAGTACTTTATTTAAATTCAACTTATATTTTAATATATAATTTTTCGGTATAGATAAGAAGAAAAGACATAAACAAATAGAGATATTTGCAACATTGAAGCGTCTGTCGATCGATGCGTTTCATAACTCGTAAAGATTAGGTGTTCTTCGTGTTAACAGAATTTCTTGCCAAGCATTTGCAGATCAGTTTGTTCGCCGATTGAGATAGCCATGCGGTCTGAGGCGTTAGACCAGCGAGTCCAAGGTTGTGAATTCCGCTTTAGGCATCATGGATATTTGTTTGTGTGTAATTTAACGTAGGATGTAAGTCAGATAAACAGAAAATAAAAATAGAAACCGTAAAATAAAGGATTAAAAAAAAAAGTTGGTAGAGTGTTGGGTTAGTAATCGAAAGATCCTGGGAACGATCCTGCTGCTGGTGCCCATTCTAACTGAGACTTTCCCAGAAATTTTCCTCAGTCACAGCAGGCAAATACGGGATGGTAACTACAAACTAGGCCCTGACCGACTACCTTCCAATATGCTGGGCCGTGCTGACACAGTGGTAGATACTCAGTGCGATCCCTGCTCGTGCCATATAGACTTTGTTGTGGAAAAGGCCATATGCGTTGATTTCCTCGGGGTTCTCCAATTTTGTCCCACTTTCTTCATTCCACCAATTTTCCGATCATCATCCATCTGGCATGGGCCAAAGGTGCCTTAAAAATTAAGTTCAATCTAATAACCCTTCGCAAACCATATCCCGGCTTGAGGCTGAGATGTCTAAAGGTCATAAATGAAATTCAATTCAGTTCAACAGAATTGGTTTTAAATATTCAATAACAAAATCTATACATACCTTTATTCTTTAGTGAATAGTCCTGCAAAAATAATAATTTCTGATATTTCTAAAGATAATTTGACTTGTTTGTACAAAGATTTCGCCTTGGAGAGACTTTACAGATCAAAAGACTTACATTTCTTAAGTCAGGACGTGAGGTTTCAAAGGAATTGTATCCTGCATGGTTAAAGAAAAAAAAGAAAAAGAAGAACAAAAAAAGAGTGAGGTAATTCTCCCACGTTTATTTATTCTCTTCGCTGGCAAAAGTTCTTTAATGGATAACAAAGTTGGCAACATTTGTTGACGAATGATGTAAACTAAAATCGAGGCTCTGCGGGATTGTTGGATGTAAATGTGATGGCTGGACGAGGTGACAGATAATTTAACTCCGTCATCATTTTGTGCCTTGCTTACTTGCTGCTTCTGCTGCATGTGCTGGAAAAGAAGAAGACGAGAGGGAGTAAGAAAGAGAAGTAAAAGAGGGAAAGAGAGAGAGAGAGAGAGAGAGAGAGAGAGAGAGAGAGAGGAAGGGAGACATAGACCCCAACAAGTCAGAGACGAAGAGGGTGCTAGTTTGAAAACAAACTACATCAGAAGCCATAAGTTAGAGGCAAGGGGCGGAAGAAGATCAAAGAAACGAAGAGACAGGGGCGTTTCCTTTTGTCACTGTGGTTCTAAAGAAGAAAACTTTGAAGAGAAATGGGTTAGAAGGACGAATGTGAACAAAAAGAATAACTTCACGATGCCGAATGAGGTTTGAAAGAAAGAGAGAAAGGAGAAAAAATAAAAAGGACGAACGAGATTCATCGTAAGACTTTCAAAGGGTCTGATGCAAAACTAGAGGTAAAGGAATTGCCCCTTAAAGAAAAGTGAGAGACAACGTACCATTGGTGAAGAAGCCAGAAATAACTAAAAGAAAGATATTCAAGAGTCGTTCTGGAGGTCGAGGAAGAAATGTTAGCACTTTAGGTTCGATAATATTTCACAGAATCTCAGATAAAGAAGAGATGACATATTCAAGGAAATGAATTGAAATGTATCTCACTACAGTATCCTTCCTTTCGCTGCCGAAGAAGTTGAGGAAAGACCAGGAAAGGAGATGGCACAGAAGTAGAAGAACGAAGTGTCACACTAGAAATGGCAAAAAGAAGAACCGTTTCTGATTTATCCTTAAGATTGCTCGTAGCTGACAAGTTCCTCTCGTTTTTTTTTCTTTAAATGGTAACAAACTTCGAAAAGGCGGAGCGAAAAATATATATGTATAGGGTACCTGATAAGTATATCCAAAGGTTGAGTCTTCTGGAGGAAGGAGATGGATCTCGTGTCCACATATAAAACTGTGAACAATGTTCAAGTTAGGAAGAACAGATGGAGACAGAGAAATAATGTGCAACAGTTTTTTTAGGACAATTGAGTATAAAATTTAGTTGATCTGACCCTCGACTTATCTTAGTTGAACACTACAAAAGGAGCTTCAACGATAGATATCAATTGGCAAACGTTTTGAATAGAGATGGAACAAACGTGGAAAAGAGACATGGGTCGAGAGACATTGATCAAAAGTAAGTAAAGAAAAACGTTAGTCCTCTTGGTAGTTTACCTAACTTTATTTATCTAATGTCGAGACCACAATACTATACAATTCATGGTTTTTGTTTAAGAGATAAATGATATAATAACAAATTCCACTTCCGATCTACGATTCTGGCGCCTTAATTACTTCTTCCTTTTAGTTCGTATTCATTGCGGTCCTTCAGTGTCCTGCAGCACCCTGGGTGCGAGTCATGCTGCAAATTAATGATACCTAATGCTGTTATAACTTGTAGTAAATCCATGTTTCCACACACAGCACAGTGTGATGAATTTCACCATCGTTCGTATGGTATTTTGATTCTCCCACGATGAGTACCGATGTACAAGACAGTAGCATAACTTTAATTTTAGCCGCATGTACAGCGTTTTACAAAAAATGGCTATCATGATTTTAGAGATGAATTTATTGTTCCAAAACAAGAAAAATATAAAATTGAAAACTTCTCACACCAAAGTATGCATAATCGCAAAGTGCGTCATACCTCTAGCAATAATAACGCCATATATGTCGGCTTACGCAACTAAAATCATAGTTGTACCCAATACATGACTTTAGATCAAATTATATAATTGAGAAAGTGCTACGTTCACGGGTTTCTCAACGTAAGTGTCTTGTTGTCAAACGGAATTAACATTGCAGAATGAACAAGCTTAGAAATACCCTATAACCTGAATTCTTGAATCATAAAGTTAGGTCAAATGGACTTATTGGGTAAGCCTTTGGTTGTAAATTGCTAATCCTAGACGTCTTTTGTTATTGTTTGTCGAGAAATGTCGTCATTTATGAGGATGTCGCTTCATATTTTGATGTCTGTGAGTCCCCAGCTATGTTCCGGATTTTTTTTTCAACGAAATATTTTTCTTTTTTTAGATCTGAGAAAAAAATACCTTTACATTTGTTATCACTTTGCAACACCCTGTGTATGAAAACACAGAACAATAAAGAAGTCAATATTGGCATTTAGCTCTCATTGTGTGTATGTGAAATATAAGTTCAAATACTGGAAAAGAACAAGACAATTTGTAGCTTTTAATGTTTTGCTGGAGTGTGACCTGTCGCTGTGGTACGTTTTCTAGATGCCACAAGTCACGTAATCCAATACTTTATCTTTCCCACGTATAATCGATATCTAAGTTTGATATAAATTGTCTTCTCTTTTTCTCCCTCTTTCTTTTAGAGCACTTTCTCTGTTAGCCTGCACTGAATTTAAAGTTAAAATTACGGCCTTTGCTCTTCTTATCCTGAGAGTTTTCCGCTAAACGATTTTACCCGATCTCTATTCTCGAGCCGCCAATGGCTATTCATATTCGATACATTCTTTATAAGTTAGGTCGTACAAGGAAAGTGTAATGCTGAAATAATTACGATATTATTATGTAGTAGGAAATGTTTCATAGCGGTTTACTAGCGAGTTTAACCATTTGTTGAATTTGAATTTGAACTTAATTTTTTGTTCCTGTTTTAGGCATTTTCGACTCAGGCTGGTAGAGGGAGGGGGAAAGATTATGTTGGAAGGTAGTCGACCATCCCGATATTTGCTTTATGTACTTGAGGAAAACCCTGGGAAAACTCCAGTCAGGATGGGCGGCCGCTGGGATTATTTCTAGAATTTTCCGAATGCTAAGCCAACGTTGACCATTTGTTGTTGGGAGTCTTAGTACTAACATATCACCATCATGAAAGACTGGTTTGCATTGAAACGTTCTGCCAAGCGTCTTTAGCTTCTTCATGTTTAGAAAAAAAAAGATAAGCGAACTAAACAAACATTATTGATCTTCAATTCCAAGTATTTTATCATTGTACACTCAGATTCATGAAACAAATCGCCGATAGGACGTTCAGTAGTTTCTAAAAAATGCGCAATATGTCAATTCTAAACCAAAGGAGTACTGCGCATAAGGGCTGTTTTCTACCTCTCAAACGGTTTTAATGAAATTTTGCACGTAATATTTAGACAATATGAGAGTTCCAATAATCCAAAGCCTATGTCCATACCACTTCTGGTTATCGTGGATAGCGCGTCCAAAAATGACCACATCCAGATTCTAATTTTTATAGTGTTGTTCAAAATCAATTCTGATATCTCCAGAATGGCTGAAGTTATCAAATCTAAATTTCGTATGGAAAGTACTAATACAATGAGCATGTTACACTGTAAACCAAAAGACCATATCTTGAACCGTTTTGGAGATAAAAATTAGTTTTCTTATGTAAACGTTCAATTTTTGTTATAAAAAATACACTTGTCTCAGGAAACTCTGTATTGTTCAATCATCAGCCCCCACTAGTTACAAAACGATACTTCGCTCAAATAATCTTCATTTAATGTAGAATATATTTAAAACAATTTTGCAACTGATGGCGGCTGATGGTTTATTTAGCTGAATTTCAAACATATACTTCCATGTGAAATACTCAACCTTAGAGTATAAAATGTTTCTTCTAAACATCAGCCCCCATCAGTTACAAAATGATTTTTGAATACACTCTTCTACATGACATGGAGATTATTTGAGCGAAGTATCGTTTTGTAACTAGTGGGGCTGATGGTTAAACAACACAGAGTTTCCTGAGAACAGTGCAATTATTATGAAGAAAATTGGACGTTTACAAAAGAAAACTCATTTTTATCTTCAAAACGGTTAAAGATATGGTCTTTTGGTGTACAGTGTAACATGCTCATTATATTAGTACTTTCCATACGAAATTTGGATTTGATAGCTTCAGCCATTCTGGAGATATCAGAATTGATTTTGAACAACACTATAAAAATTAACATCCGGATGTGGTCATTTTTGGACGTGCTATCCATGATAACCAGAAGTGATATGGACCTGAGCTTTAGATTATTAGAACTCTCATATTGTCTGAATATTACATGAAAAATGACATTAAAATCGGTTGAGGGGCAGAAAACGGGCCTTATTTGCAGTACTCCTTTCTTGCATATTTAAAAATAAACGATTCACAAGATCTGTTTGTGACGTATATATTGACTCAGTGTTGCTCATATTGCATAACATTTAGAACTTAGAATTTTACCATTGGCAATTTTGAATGAATTGGATTGTACATGATGTGCAATGTATATTTCCCAAAAGAATCGGTTTATGAGATGTGATAACTATGCGAAATTACTCATCTATGGTTGTCTAAACTTCGGAGATATTAGACGTTAAAAGCGACATATGAACCAATTGTAAACAGTTGAGGGAACAGACGAATATCTTTTAAATAACAATACATTGATTGCACTCTAAAATGAGCAACGCAGTTGTCTATCGGGCCAAGTCCATTTTTATAAATTTTACAGGAACTCTTATTTTGAGTTCATATCTGTAATTTAATCCACTAAATTCATGAGTTGCCAAAACATGTTGTGTCACCTAACCTTGTGTGTAAACTGTAAGATTATAACTTTTAGATCAATTTAAATCTATAAACCCACTTTCAAAAGAATGGGGACTCGGCCTGATAGGCAATTGAGTGGGTCAAATGAAACCCGCGATAAAAATCGCTGATAGAACTGGCACCAGTTAGAACACCGTGAAACCAATTGAATTGAAAGGATTCTGCGAGGTGTCTATTTTGAAGGTGCGATCCGGCATTGGCTGTGACTGAAGAAACTCCCTGGAAAACCTCGGTTAGGATGGTCGGCCGCTAGGATTAATCCCATTACCTCCCGAATGCTAGACCAACGCTCTAGCACTGAGCTACGGCGGCTCAGTACCGTAAAACTAACGCTGCGATCAACGTAAAAATATATTTTAAGGTGATTCAACTATTTCCGCAGCAATGGTTTCACTGTGAAAATATTTGTACGGTGAAGGAACCGTTGTTTTTACTGGCGTCAACGCTGCCAGGGATTTTATCGTTACGCCGAAGTATGTTTTAAAGCGTATTATTCTTCTTTATAAGTTCATTCACACACTGTAAGAAAGCGCATTTCTGTTACGCTATATATTAATCTTATGTCTAAGGATACATCTATTTTAAGTGAGTGAGCAGAAGTTTATTTTATAAAAATATAAACAAAATCTATTCAACATATTTGATCACAGACCTGAATGAATCTCAGCAAAATTATATAGAAAATTAGCATTTCACGTTGTACATAAAATTAAGCCTGTTAAAGCAAAAAACTAAATTATTTCCTATAGTTTCTAATAACAACTATACTAATAACAGTTTTCCCACTACAAGAGAAACGTTTCTCGTATTTCATTTCATTTATGAAGCAGTACTCGAAATAAACAGTATGCTTCTTACTTACAGGTATTGGACAAAATAATGGAAACACTTGTCAAAGTGCGACTGCATAAATCTACCGTCCCTTGCTTGTTGCAGGTACAATGGACTGTGCACTAAGAGTAGCGCAGTATGATTGTGGACGTTGTGCATGTGTGGTCACTGATCAGTATGTCGACTTGAGGTCTAATTGTGGGTACTCGTCTAGCTAGAGAATATGTAAGCAAAACAGCGAGGTTATGCTGTATAACGCAAGGCAAAGTCTTGAAAGTCGTGACGCACACACAGTGCACTGTAAAACAGGGTCGTCGAAGCACAATCGTGGTCTAAAGACCAAGCTGCAGGATAGGGGCCTCCGGGCCTTGAAGAGGATTGTGATGTTGCAGAAAAAAACAAAGGTCGAAAAAGTGACTCCAGAACTTAATCTGCACCTAAACGCCCCAGTGTCCTCCAAACAGTGAGGCGGGAACTGCATAAAATGAATATTCATGGGCGTGTTGCTATTCCCAAGCCCCTAATAACAGACAAGAATGCTCAAAGGCGACATGCTTGATGCAATCCCACAAAAACTGAACGTTGGAGGACTGGCAATATGTCGTGTTGTCGGATGCGTCACCCTTTACCCTCTTTCCCACCACTGGATGCGTGATATTCTGCCGAAGACCCTCTGAAGCATACGATGTGGACTGTCTCCGCCAGACTGTCAAACATGGTGGCGGCTCTATTATGGTCTGTGGCGCTATGTCGTGGTATTTGTACCCTTTGCACATTACACAGTTCGGTCACAGCAGCAGTGTATAGAGAACCCTTGGGTAACCAAGTTCACCCAATGGTACAAACTTTATTTCCAGACCGGAATGTCATATTCCAGTATGATAATTCCCCCATTCACACTGCTGGCTTTGTTCAAGAGTGGTTTTACGAGCATGCTGATGTGGTTCAACATCTTGCCTTGCTCGCGCAGTCCCCAGACTTGAATATCATCGAGCTTCTGTGGAAACCAGGGTTTGGCATTGATTTTCACCTCCTTCGTCTTTACCTGAGCTGGAGGCTGTGCTGGATGAAGAATGGCTTCAAACTTTTCTCACCACCATTCAGGATTTGTATGAGTATGTTCTGTCCAGAATTCAAGCAGTATTGCGTGCTAAAGGTGGACCAACACCATATTAATACAAAGTATTCCGACTTCCACAAGTGTTTCCATTATTTGGTTTAATACCTGTAGTTTTCGCGTGAGCTATTTTGGAAGAATGATCGTCAAAGGACGTCATCCTACAGAACGTATGGTGGGCTTATCCTAGAGTTACTTGTCCACTATTTATAATAAAAATGCAGAGGTTCAATGGCTCAAGGAACAATTAAAATTCTTTCCCTTTTTAAATTTATTTATGACCATTAGGCATCTTTGGTTTAAGACAGGATAGGGGAAATGATGTTGTATGTAGCGGCCAAGGCCTTATTTAAGGTACAATCCTGAAATTCGACTGATGGAACTGATTGAAACAGTGGAAAACTTCAGCCCATGGGGTTCAAACTCACGTGCCTGCCCACTGCGAAAACTTTTCTTATCACCTTATTTACGTTTTCTTTTCAAGTAACACTTATGGAAAAGAAAACGAAAATATTCGTTTCATCGACGAGAAAATATAAATTTAATATCGATCAACCTAATTTGAACTTCTGGTTCATTTTCATTGGAGAATTACCTCATGCGAAAACAATCGAGGAACTTACCGTCCTTTTGTCTCCTGTGTCATTAATGGAATAAAGCACGACGAATGTTTTTCTTATAGTGGTACCGACATATAGTCATTATTACTGAGGTTTATACTTCATCAGTGTTTAGTGAATTTCGTGATTTGTTAGTTTTGCCGTTTAACATTTGGTTAGTGATACAGAAGCAGTTGAAGTTGTGTGTCTGGGTATGATGCTTCTAAACAGTGTTTGTGGGACAAGATCAGCATATATGCATCAAGTTACAGATTTCACATAAAGAAACGAGCGTCAGTGTTACAAAGGATTGAGACAAGTTTTTGGTGACTCTCTTCTCCCATATCGAACTGTTGTCACGTGGGTTAATGCATTTTATTGGGGAAGTGAAACAAGCCAAGAAGATCACGGCGGAGAAACACAGAACATCAACAATTAGTGGATGCGCCCAATGTTCCACAAGGAACACAGTTAATGCTACTACATACCATTCTCGTGACCTGGAATCTTTGTTCAGAAGTTCGGTGAAAGATGCAACATTTCCTCAGATCGCGTACCCATAGTTCTACACGACAACGCCAGATGTCATACGTGATGGTGGGAAATAGTTGAACAGCACCCTTATTCATCACATATGAAACCATGTGATTTTGATTTCTTCCTAAATATAAAAGGACATGTTTATTTCATCTCCGTAATAGTGCGTTCTCTTTGGAAACTGTCAGGAAAGGATGCTATTCTTCGGATACGCGACTTGCCTGCTGTTTGCAAATATATCATCGTAGCAATATAAAAGTGCATTGAAGAATTGTAACCACAACCAGATTAGTCACTTTCGTATTTCAATAAGACGTTTCATTTTACCTCGACAAGAGAAACGGCCCTCGCACATAAATATCGTTGGGCACAAGATGAAAAGGCATTATTCAGTATTTGTCGTTTTACAGAATAGGGGCTTTTGTGTACTTAGCTTTGGTTCTTTTTCTCACAAGAGCCGTTAATAAAAACATACTTTTATGGTCTAAATTGTCTTATAGACCTTATAAAGTATATGTTTAGTGTCACTATACTAGTTATTGAAGAGTTTATCATAAATAATTTTAGAAAATGGAAATTGGTCTTTTTGACTTGAGAATAGTATCAGTGCCGCAAATTTTATCTACTTACGCCCAGCATTCCTTCTGTTTCAGCATTGTCCTTATGCATAGTGTGGATGCAGGTGATGAAGAAAGTAATTAAAACAGTAAAATAATATAAAAGAAACAAACAAAAGGCTTTATGTTACACAAAGTATTGGTATCATAATGTTATTGTACAGGAAGATTATTGAAATACTAGATGATCCTAACTTGTTCTTTCTACAACTTAGAAACGAACAATATTTCAGTGTATAGACAACACTTGGATTATTTAGTACACACTGAATAGATTACAATATGAAGGGATGCTAAAGTACTGAAATGCGACTTGTAATATTTACAGAACTATTCGTGCAAACTAGCAACAAAACAATGATATTCCAACACTCACTCAAATGCTTTACAAGAGTGCATTTATGTCGATCTGGCACTCAGTCAGGTAGTGGTTTGTGAAATAAGCGTTCTGGAAGTTTAACAACAGATGTAGACAATAAACGACTATATTTATAGCCTGTGAGATGACACGAGAATCATTATAAGAGTTTAGGAACTGTATACTAAGAATAGGAATTTTCTTTTGCATTGTAAAGTTTTGTTTTTACCCTTCAGTGTTTATTCTCTCTTGAGTTATTGACCGCATCAAAGTGATCAATCTGTATTCCTCGTGAAAACTGCTCGTCTTGAAAATTATCCTCTCTCATTTCTTTCAAACAAATTTTAAGGCCTTTAGGTATCTGAGGCTCAGGCCGGAATACGATGGGGGAAGATAGATGGTCAGAGCCCATTTTGTATGTGCCATTCTGGAATTTTCCTGGTGTAACTGAGGAAAATCCCTGGAAATTCCTCAGCCAGGATGGTCGACAACTGGAATCGATCCCAGATTCTCCCAAATACTAAGCTAACGCTCTAACATTGAGTCACGTCCGCTCGGTGTCACCTCGCTTAAGTTTGTCCAATCCATGTTGTTTGTCTCTTCATCATGTCGAATTTGGAGTATTCTTATAGTCTTGAACACAGTTTTAAAACTTAGGAAATCACATGTCAGTAGTGAGTGAACATTATATGAGTTTTATTTCCTAGCTAACCGAGGATTGAAACGAACTCAGATAGTACAAAATAGCTCTCGTGCATTTTAATAGGATTTGAGATGCAGTTGTGCACAGAGTCGCCTTTGCTTTGCCCATCGCATGGGCTCAAAGAAAAGAATTAAATTAGCTTATTTTACTCTCAGTAAATCAACAGAAAGGTTTATCTTGAGTTAGACCTCAGCCGATTCTTGAAAGCTGTTGTCTTCATCCTTACAAACAGGCGTAAGTTGAGTTACGCCTTTTTACTTGCAACAGTTTTATTGTTTTACTTACGCCCGTGTGGTGTAATACTACATCTTTAAAATGACACAAGATTTAGTTATTATGACAATATGGCCTTTTATCCATCTTGAGTAAAGAAAAACACAGCTTTCTGACAAGGTTGCATTCTTTAATAACAAAAATAACTTCAAACGTTTGAAGTTATTTTTACTATTAAAGAATTCATTCAGCCTTGTCAGAAAGCTGTGTTTTTCTTTATTCAAAACTTAGTTATGTCAACACTAACACCTTGTATAACTCATTTATTTCAATATGATAGTGACCGTAACTCATTTTCGGTATTTTTTAGTTGTGCCTTTTCGTTTTCCAAGCGCCGATATATTGTGAAGTAACTCACAAAATGTCTTTACTGGAAAATCTTTCTTAGTTTCGTTTTCCTGTGTATGATTATTGTGATATGGAATGGTTTGCTTCTTTTCGAGGACATTTTAAACTCAGATAGTTAATTGTTTTGAATTACGTGTATGAAATAATCCAGTAATTTTTCATTAAAATTAAAAGCTGGAAAGGGTTTTTTGTTAAGTGATAGACTTTGTTCGCTCAACATAAAGAATGGAGCCCTTTCTGCCAACAGAATATTGTTTGTGTTTTATGTGCCTCCTCCCATGCAGCGCTGCACAGCGTGAAACTTGTCATTTTGACCACGAGCTGAGCGTCCACCACAGGGAAGCGCTTCTATTTTGATGAAAATATTATCACAGGATACCACATGGTTAACCCTAGGCATCCCATATTCACAAACACCGCTGTCTTTTATTATATTATTACTCAGGCTCCAAATTATGTATTGGTCTATATAGCGAATATTCGGATATGTATTATGTACATACTGTCACATCTCTTCAAATTTCAAAGGTTCGTCTTTTAGCTTGTAGCATGTAGGATACCGTATAATATCCAATGTTGCCAGGCTTACAAATTTTCGTCAAAAAATCAATGAATATTCCAACCCATCTTTCCACTTTCTGAACTAAACTTACTTCGCTTCCAGCTTATCATTTATATTGTTGTGTCGGTAACATTCATGTCACTGTGTGCAATATTTTCTTAAATTTAATTTCTGGCAGAACTACTAATTCTATGGTTGTATATATTTTCTATAATATAATTGCACAATAATTTAAATGTGCAGATATTTAACTGGTCGTTTGTGATAAATATATTAATGAATGCATTTGTTGTGTCGTTTCACAGTTGTTTGACTTATCCGCACCTACATCGGTCCTTGGCTCTCCAGTATCTACGTATCATACTGACTTTATTAAGCACAGTTTCTGACCATTTTAAGAATGTTTAAACATTTGGTTCTGCAATGTTTCAAACACATCCTGATGTTTAAATATCTATGAATTACAATGAAAACAAAAACACTGAAAAAACATTGAAAATCATCAGTCAGGATAGTGGTACGTTGGGATCCAACCCGAGACTTTCAGAATGTGAAGCTACAGCTTTACCAACTGAGCTATGGCGGTTCGGTAGGGTGAACAACAAATTATATTAAACACTCATCCAAGGATAGCGGGAATGTTGCTTCGTTTCTGTTAACCCTCCTGGACTGCTATGCAACCCAAAAAACACCAAAGATGGATTAGTTATCTAAGCATAGGGGACAAATGACACAATACTGTAATGGTCCCCAACCTTTTCCGAATAATAGATACGCTTAAATCAACAATAATTCATCGCGACTCCTCGTTGTACCCTCATCACACTTTTGAATTGAAAGTAAACATACTACTACAAAGACTAATAGGTAAATGTAAGGTAATCATTCTATAATAACAATAGTGATAATTGTAAATTATAGCACTAATATGAGTTAAGTCATTGTTCTAAATTTCATTAATCACAAGAAGTAAGAATTCGGTGCCCCCTTCTCGGTGTCCCCCTTATGCAACCGTCAGATTTCGAATATAAGGATAATTAAGAATAATTTCAATCCAGGATATTGCACATGATTCTATATTAAGTCCTCTTTCACATTCATTCTTCATATGCGCTAGTGTTGAGAATGTTTTCTGACAATTAAGAGTTGTGGAAAATAGTACCAAGTAATCTACATCAAAGTGCGTGTTTTTTTTAATACCAACATATGAGCTGTGTGACCATGAAACGAGAAGTACCACCAATATTTGATACTGAAGTTGAACTTTCATCATTGGAGAATGCAAGTATACTTAACTCGTAAAGCACCTATACCCAATGATGTAATTATCACACATTTTAAAATGGGACAGGAAACACAAGCTGATCCGAAGTATGTCGCCGGTCACAGTGATGGCAGTTTCAAGAGCTGAATACTGAGGCTCTTGTCTATTCTTAATCCTGAAAGAACGATCACCGATGAACGTCATCTCCCTTAAGTGAACTAGATTAGACCGCCTTTTCTATTCAACCTTTACCCTTCGATCCCATTTTTTTATTTCTAACTGGTAATCTTCATAAGTAATTTTCCGGTTTATGATAAACATTCTTGAGGGGTACAAGGTACATAACTTTTGACGTAGAACTACGTAATTTTTCTTCACACAAGATATGGAGGTTAGGTGTACATGGGAATAGACTATCACAAGAAAATGCAACTTCTAAGTTTGAACTCCAGCAACGGCTTGAGTACCATGGAGCAGCTAGAGGTATCTTTTATCAAAGAATTCGCAAACGAAGATAACCGCTATAGGAATACAACGACCTTGATAATAAACATGGTAATTATTATCAAGAATACAATAAGTAAATTTCATTACCATTAGAACAGAAAAATATATATATAAAAAATATTAGATTTTGTGTATGAGACCCTAGCTAAATTTATTTATTTTTCACCTCCCCTAGGGATCCCCTCAGATATCGCGCCCTTCAGGTTGAGAAGCCTTAAATCTCCCTAAATATCAAAGTAGTCTATAGAAATAAAAATAATTAATTGATTAAGTTATTTTAGAACATGAAAAAATAAATAATAAAACAGTTTTTGTAAATCAAGATCTCGAAACTCAAATCAGGAATCAGTTTTTCTACCTACTTCGATTGAGACGCTAAGCTGTGGGTGAGACGGACATAGTTACATTAAAAGAGAGCGCAAAAGACTGTGTTGACATTGCCTTCAGAAGTTGTATAAAAAAATAGTTTTTAAATATGTAATTTGGTCCATGGATTTTCTATGAAAAGTAGGCGGACCCCCGGTTTCCCGCGGACCACGATTTAAAAAACGCTGCTATGCAGTCTTCATACAGCATGACATATCTTCTAAAGTTTTATTATGTTCAATACATCGCTTTAGTTATACACAAATAACGTGGTTTACGATTAAGTTTCTGACTCATAAGTGGTTTTTTTGTCATACCTTTTCCGCGTACTCAGGCCAAATCTAAGCTTATGATGTTGGTTATATCTTGTTTACGTTGTTCTTTTCCACATTTAATGTTTTTGTTCTGTTTCAATCTCTCGTTCCTTTTGTTTTCTTATTAATTCTCCTGATTTCATGCTTTTTGTGGCTTTCTAGCAGAAAAAAATCTTTATATTGTTTTGTTTCACATCGTGTTTTTTTCCAATAATTATTTTCCTTACAATAAAACTTGGAACATAACAATAAACGTTAAGAAAATAAAACGAACCATATCTTGGGATATATAGCTGACTTTTAGACAACTATCGACTGTAACTTTTTGTGGTCATTGGGACTATGGGAGAAACAACAAAATAAACAGTTGAGATCTCTCGAGAAGTTGCAATTTCGTGTTTTGGCAAATGTGGCTTTTCTCCATGTTATCGGTTAACTTAGTTGCTCTCTTAGCTACGGAGATAAAAGCAGGACAAATGTTATTTTGTAAATGTTTCTTTATTTTCTCTTTTTTTTCTCTCGCCGACAGCATCGCATTAAAGGATTCAGGGTACGTGTAATCATGGGTAGCAGGAGAGACATACGAAGGACAAACAAGGTCACTACCGTTTGTTGGGAGAAAAGAAAGTTTCTGCAGATACACAGAAGTGAATCTCTGGCCTTTTCATGTCCCTTGCTTTCTGTAACGGAAACAATTTGCATTTTCAGTTAATGTTTTATACAAAAGAAATCTATGAGATGATAACATTTATTTTTATTTATTTAAGCTAATAGGCTGCATAGACAGCTGGTAACTAAGCATGATGCATGACATTTCCCGGAGAGTTCAATGCTTTTTATGTCCTTAACACATCTTTGGCTCGAGCACTGTTAAACTGGGCGAGAGGATGTGGAAAGATAATTGGACAGGGCCAAGTTGGAAACTACCATCTGGATATTAGTTTGTTGCAAGATGGATTGATTTAAATCAAAGTGAGAAACGTCATGTCTTTTTTTTCCTTTTCCAAATTATTACAAATTGTTGTGATTGCCTATTTTCCATGACTATCTTCCCTAGTAATGTGTAAGGTAAGGTATACGACATGTCTGTGAATTTGGCTTTACTTTTTATTGGTTAAAATATTTTAAAGAAACTTAGAAAATGTTTAGTAAAGAGAATTGATTTTTACAAAATAGTAATTTTTTAACCCTGTTTTGTTGTGGTTGGAAAAATCTGGTAAAACCTTCGTCAGGATGGATGACCGCTGAGATTTGTTGCCAGGACCTCCCAAATGCAAAGTCGACACTCTTGTTCAGCATGCAGCAAAACAAATAGTACTGAAATTACAACCATGCTACGAAATCAAGATTTATCAATAGAAGATGCGAGGTGACCACGGTAACACATATCTAAATGCATCGGTACATCAAGTGTTCAAAGTGTCCATCCTCACGTCTCATGCAGAGTTCAGAACGATCCTGCAGATTGTTGAACATGTTGATTAACACAGGCTGCTGCAACAAAGGAAATCTTCTCCTGTAATTCGGGATCACTTCTAGTTGGATCATTAGATAGGAAAACGAATTATTTCAGTATGCCCAATATGTAGGCATTGGTGACTGTGAGACCCGTGGAGTGGGAAGGGTACAGGAATTCCATTTTGGCGCCCCTCTCCGTATGACTGGAAATAATGCTCCATGATAAACACCTTCTCCTCCGTTCTGAGAAAAAATGACATTCTACAATTTGGATGGGAAACACTATTGCATCCGCCATACTCCCCGGACATTGCACCGTCCGATTTTCACCTGTTCCATTCCTTGGACAAATCACCTTAGAGGACGCCAGTTCAAATCCCTAGTAGAGGTGCAAAATGCACTTGATACCTTCTTCGCTTCACGACCCACCAAGTTCTACCGAGATGGAATCCATGGCCTTCCAGAACGTTGGTAGAAGGTCGTCGATGCTGATGGGGACTATTTTTGATCTTTCAGGTACGTCTTAGGTGACATATCGATGTTCGAAGGTGGTGGATGAAAAGGCGACATAACTTTCTTGCTTACCTTTATAACTGAATGTTTTAGTGCATACATAATTCGAATAATTTAGAGAACGGTTACTGTCAGTAGTTGTTCACCCAAAACTTCCGATTCTAATTTAAATTTCAGTCTGAATTTATTTACGAGACGTAGGCATTTATGCTCATGCCGGGATATGGTAGAAGCCAGAATCAGGGTTTAGAAAGTATGCAAAATACTTTCACTGAAACGCATCGCCGTGTTGTTTTCACAATCTGCGTTGGTAAGTACGATTTCTGGCGGACAACTGGGGCGCGGACGTTCGTCTAACTCGATCAGAGACGTTCATCTCGTAGTAGAAAAATCCATGTAATGCAACGTAATTATAATTATATTATGTTTAACGTCAATAAAAGATAATATATGAAGCCAACAGTCATTACAAATGGCCACCACAAAATTCTTTAGGTGGCCTCGTTGGCCACCAAATTTTAACTTTTTAAACACTAGGGAGGATGTACGAAGGAGTCGGTCAAAGATTGAGTTAAAGAATATCATCAGGACATTTACCTGGTATGACTGAGAAAAAAGAACTGCAAAAGCCGCAGTCAGGATGATGGGTCATT